>PVKB01006623.1:25000-56361 GCA_004027205.1 Ctenodactylus gundi
AATGTGGTTAACTACTTTATCCTCAGAGGCAATAAGTGAATTGCCAGTTTTCCTACCAATCACAGATAAATGGATTTTATAAATATTTAGAAGCTTTACCAGTGTGATTGCCCAAACTATTGTCTTAAATTGTATTTGTTTTGTTTTCGAGTTTGATCATTTTTCATATGTTTATTAGCCATCTGTATTTTTAATTTTTTTTCTTTATGTCTGATTTGGGGGTGTGGGGAAGTTTTAGTCCCAGATTTCAAACAGCATATTTATATTGGGTCAAGAAGCTTTTAATTGTCAAATATTACAAATATTTTATACACTTTTTAAACTTTGTTTTTGTTACAAGAATGTGTATGATTGTTATATGTCCAAGTATAACCATGTTTGCTTTTATGGATTCTGAGTTTCATGTCATTTTTGGAAAGATATTTATACTGAATTCATAAAACCCTTCACCTATGTTAACTTTGAATTCTTTTGTGTTTTTTTAATTCAGATTCTTAAATCATGAGAAGCTTTTTGTTTTGGAATCTTAAGGTTGCCAACTTAGTTGCCATTACTTGCGATTATTTGCCAATAATTGCCCATTTTTCTGTAATGCCATCTTGCACATATGCTGTATTCTCATCCGTGACTGGCTCCATTTTTGTTCTGTGGATCTGTGTGTCTTCTTCTGCCTCCTGTCTCATGTGTCTTCTCATTGGAAGAAATTACAGTTTAGACTGCAATTTCATCAACTGTAATAAATTAATTTAGGGGACAATTGATTTTTAATAATACTAAGTCCTCATATACAAGAACAAGGTATGTCTGTTTTTAATTCAACAATTTAATTATTCTTAATATTTTCACATTGATAATGGGTTTTTCTTTCAGTTTATTTGATTGCTCATTTTTCTGTATCTGAAGATTTTATTTAGTTTTATTTGGGGGAGTACATGGTCACCTTACTGTTTCGCATTTTCAAAATTTTTAAAAATGTGTACCAAATTCTTCGCGAGTATTCATAGCTTTGATTTCCACCTTCCAATTGGTCCTGATTTGGATAAAGTTCACAGACTGTCACTTTCCAGAGCACATAAGCAGTTGTGGAAATATGACCCATCTTTGACTTAAATGGGATTTAACGGAATGCTTCTTGGGTTTCAGCAGCACATTACTGCTGACCTGTTTTCCCAAAAGATAACTCAAAAGCCCCATGACCAAACAAAGCTGAGTTTTTAAACTCACTGCAGCAAGGGAAACACCAGCCGGATAGGATTTACTAGTATTTCAAAAAGCAAAAATAAGGGTTTTGGGTCTGAGCTGATGTGTAAGGCAGGGAACCAGAAAGGAATGGGCAGAATCCGTGATGCAGTACCGCAAGGTTGACAGCAGAGGGCGTTGCAGTTCCTAGTGTGCATCTTTTTAGCCACATATGGCCTGAGTGAGCTGGTTGCCTAGATGGGATGTTATCAGTGACATAAGAGCTATTTGCCTATATAAATATAATGAATTTATTTGTCAGTTTGTGGTTTTATCTTGCTGGGAAGGACTCTGCTGGGGTGGTATCAGTTCTTTATTTCCAATAGGTAAGTTATTTTAATTTGGTTGTTCTTAAACATCATAAAAATGCTAGAATTGAGTTTTAGATATTTCTATTTCATTAAAAGGAAATTTTCCCACATTCTTTGTTTTCCTGAAGAATTTTAATCAAAACCAGGCAGGTGATGTAATTAATGCTTTTTGCCCAAACAATTATACTATTTGTTTTTAAAATGTTTATTACTATAAAATAATTAATTTTCTGGTATTGAAAAATGTACTCCTTGAAAGAACAGACCCTATTTTGTTTTTTGAAATGTTTTAATATTTTAATTTACTGCTGAGTTATAAATATTTTTATTCGACGTTTTTGAAGGTGTGTCTAAATGAAATCATGTAATTTTCTTTTTCATGCTGTTTTTATTATGTTTTGAAATTAGATTTTCTGGTTGTGTGAAAGTAGTTTTGAGGGACTTTTTTTCCTTCCAATCTCCAGAACGTGTTCAAAGATCTAATAGCTCCAATGTTACTGTCAGTGGCTAGGGAAACACATCAATGAAATCGCTTGAACTCCCCTTTTCATTGATGATTTGAAGTAGAATTGAGGCTCTCTGGCAGTTTTTCACTTCCTTCCCATGGGTACTGTTTGCTCTATAGCTATAAAACTATCTTTATCCTAGAAGATCACAGTCCATATATGTTTACAAATACAGTAATATGGGGGTAATTTTTCTGTGCTTTTTTGTAGCAAAACAATTTTAACTGGTAGATTTTTGGTATCACTAGTCTCTCCTTTTCCCCTCCAGTCCTTTTTTTTTTTTTGTATAATTTGTTTTCTTAAATGCCCTCATTTATTTATGTATTTTCCCATATTTATTTAGTTTTTTCCCAATAAATTCTTAAATATCTGTAATCTATTCACTGTCACTGGTTCTAGTAATGAAAGATTTGTTCTGTTGTACAGTTTATAAAGCCTTTAAAAAGTATTTTTAGATGAACCAGAAAAATCATAACTCTTTTCTTTCTCCGTGCAATTTTTGTATATTATTATTAAAATTATACCATATTTTACTACATTGAAAATGTACGAGGTATTTGGTGAAATGTAATCGGCCTTCTCAGTTCTATCCTTCTGGCCACCTGGTTTCTCCTTCCTGGAAACAACTAGTGTTAGTAGTTTCTTATTTTTTTCAGTAATCACAAACACACAAACCCTTCACATCCTAAGATCTATGTGTACTCATACATAATTTTTGGCATCCTAAAATTTTTATATTCCTAAGTATGTATCTTAGTATTTCCAGAATATCATTTATATCAGCACATGAGAAGGCTCTTTATTAATTTTAGTAATTTATATCTTTAGATAAGTAAAATTAAATGCATAGACCTTAGTAGTATAATTCAAAGAATTTTCTTAAAGGTTATTGCTATCGGCCAGACATTTGTAGTGCACAGCCGTAATCCCCAGCACTCTGAAGAGGCTGAGGATAGAAGAGTATCTCAGGTTCAAGCCCCAACTCAGTAACTTAATGACTTAGCAAGAACCTGCCTCTAAATAAATAAATAAATGAATGAATGGACTGAGGGATGGCTCAGTTCCGATGGCAAAAACAAATAGGCAAATGAACAAAAAGCAACAATCAGCAATGTAAAGAAAAACAAGAAATCTGTCTCATTCTGGAGATAGAATATCGATAGAACATTTTTCTTATTACTTGAAAATTTACCTTGGTGCTTTTTTCCAATCAAGCAAATTTCCTTCTGTGATCAGAGATTGATTTTGCCTGTTTTGAAATTAATATTAATGTAATTACATAATGTATGTCTGGCTTCTTCTACAGTTGATAATGACACTAAGATTCTCTCACGTTGTCCTCAATGTCAGTAAGTTTTAAAGCTTTATCTTTTAATTATAATATTCAGGTGTATTACAGTTGATCCAGACTTCTTTGGATAGACATGTGGACTATTCCTGGGTTTTGAATGTTAGCAAATTATCTCTTGCCTATCAATGGAAATGCTTAACTGGCAGGAAGAGTCTTACTTAACTTTATAGGAAACTGCCAATGAGTTTTCTAAGCTTTATCATCTTATTCCCAGTTATTAATATGTGAAATTTTCAGTTACTGGCCATTATCACTAATAATGGAAATTGTCAGGCTTATAAATCTTTTTTTGTAACCAGTCACAAGTCATTTAATTTTTAGAAAGTGCAACAATAAGGAAAAACCTGGTAGCATCTCAAAAGAGTAGAGGAGGAATATTTATTACATACAGGCAGGAGGGCGTTGCTTCCCGGGTGGCATATCTCTGAACAAAAGAAGGATAGGTGGCTTTGTTTGTGAGTCCTGCACATTTTCATATGGGGGGGGGGGATACTCTAGGACAGGCACATTTCTGAACATGTCGTTAAAATTCATATTTCAAAAAAGAAGAATGAAGGAATGTTTTCAGTTATGTCCAGTCTGTGCTGTAAAGTTGGGACTAGTTGGTTCTCGGGTGCACTGCCCTGCAGCCTGTGCTCATCCCTTTGAGATGTTTTTCTCCTCTTTCTTTTTTCCCCCCATTTTATTGATATGTATAAGTGCAAAATTTAAGGTTTACAGTGAGGTTGAGCATTTTGTGCACCTACATATCTTGTCAAGGTGACAAGGGCTTTCCCATTCTCCTTTTGTCCCTCCCCTTCCCATCCCTCCCTCCCTCCCCACCCTACCCTCCTGTTTCACTTTAGGACTCATAGGTGAAGGTCATTTTCTGAAGCTGTTCATGCTGAGTAGCATTGTGTCTCCCCAGTTAGAGGACAAAATTTTCCTGATGTCAGAGTGAGATAGGTCTTGGGATCACTGGACGCCATCTGTAATGATCTCATAGTTTGAACTTCATTGGTATCGTCACTCGCAGCACTTTAAGGATCATATGATTATAACACAAACCATGAATAAGGGTAGCAGTATTGGCAATTTTCAATTTTAGCAACTCAGAAAACGTATCTTTTTAAACTTTCTTTTTTATTTTAGTTTGGTTTTTTATGAAAGCACATCAAAGACTTTCTTCAAAACCAGGTACTGTTGTGGAAGCCTGTAATCCAAGCATTTAGGAGGCTGAGGAAAGGATTGCCGTGAGTTCAGGCAGGAAGACCGGCCCGTGCTACATAGAGAGACTGGGTTTTTTGTTTTTGTTTTTTATGTATTACTCTTGTATGATGACTTTAACTCTTTTGGGAAGATATCCAGAAGCAGTGTGGCTGGATCAGATATCTATTTTCAGTTTTTCTAAGGAATCTCCATACTGCTTTCTCTAGCAGTTGTACCACCAGTTTATAGTCCCATCACCAATGTAGGAGGATTCTTTTTCTCCACGATCTCAGTAATATTGTTGTTTTTTGAGTTCTTAATGTCAGCTCTTTGTATTGGAGTGAAATGGAACCTCGGTGTTGTTTTGATTCACAATTCTCTGATGATTAAAGATGCTGAAAACTTTATTGGCCATTCACACTTCTTTTGAAAACTATTCATTTAATGTATCATTAGATAATTTATTTCAGATTGCTCTTTTTTAAATGGCTTTATTCATCTTTATATGTTTCCTTCCCAGAACTTCTTTCATCATGTCCATAGATTCTAGTGTCATGTGCTTCCATTGTCATTTGACTTTTTGAAGCTTTTATGTCTTCTGTGGTTTCTTCTATGATCTATTGCTTGCTCACTAATAGATTTTTAATCACCGTATTTATGTACAGTTTCTTTTGCAATTGATTTCCACTTTAATTAATTCCCTATGCTCTGAAAGTATGTAGGGAACTACTTCAATTCTTTTGTGCTCTTAAGCATGTCTTGTGACCCAGGATATTTTGGCAAAAGTTTCATGTGCTTCAACATGTGTTCATGTCAGATATAACACAGTAGATACATGTTAAGTCCATTTGCTCCATGGTGTTATTGAGCGCTCATATTCTGTTATTCTTTTTTTTCATCTATTGGAGATAGTGGGGTGTTGATGTTGCCTAGCGTAATTGTATTACAGTCTATTTGACCTTTCATGTCTAGTATTTTCTATCTTATATAACTGGGTGCACCTATACAGGATGCACGTATGTTTATAATTGTGAGCTCTACCTACTGGAATGTTCCTTTTACCAATATGTAGTGTCCATCTTGGTTTCCTTTCATCTTTTTGGTTTGAAATCTGCTGGGCCTGAGAATAGATAACTCCTGCTTGTTTCTAGGTTTGAATAGCAAGGAGTATTAGTTTCCATCCTTTTCTGTTTAGTCTGCATGCTTCTTTGTGGGTGAAGTATATCTTTTATGTATAACCATATGTTGGGTTTTGGTTTTTTTGATCCAATCTGCTAGTTAGTCCTATCATTAGAAGTAATTATTGTAAGATTTTGTTGTTGTTGTTGTTGTTGTTGTTATACTTTCAATGTTTTTTACCTCTGAGTTTTTTGGTGCTGTTCTCTGTCTAAGATTCCTCAAGTGTTTTCTGCTGGTCTAGTGATCGTAAATATCTCTAGAGTTTCTTTGTCACAAAAAATTTCTAGTTCTCTTTCAATTTGTAGAAATAAAACAACCTGGGTTGACAATGCTGGTCACTGGAGAGATTATGTCAACTTGAGGCAGTCAGGAACCAAGCTTGGTTAGGGCTTAGGGATCACACCTAGATTAGGCAATTAGAAACCAGTCTGCTGTATTAGGCAGCGAGGAACCAGCCTGGATTAGAGTGTGAATGATTTGTGGGCCAGCAAATGAGGGAAAGGCACCCACTTGAATGTGGGAGGTCCAACTGGGAACTCAAACTGTACAGAAAGAAGGAAGAAGAAAGATTGTTATAGCTTCTTCCTCTGGGGAGAGACTGGACTTGATGGGACTTGGCTTTTTGTGTGTGATGTCTTGAGAAGCTGCCTCCACCTCTGTCTCTGCCATGTACTTCCGTTGTGGCCAGCCAGCCCTGAGTGGACTGTGACCTTCTGAAAATGTGAGCTAAGATAAACCTTTCCTCCCCTAAATTTGTGTATGTCAGGTATTGAGTCACAGAAACAAAAAAGTAAGACAGAAATTGGTACTGAGAGTGGGGTCATGGGTGTGCTTTACCTGAGCATATGGTTTGGAAGTTTTTTGAGCCAGTTGATTTGAGGATGCCGGCTAGATGAAGCATTGGAATGCCCTGAGGTGAGCTTGATGGGAGATTTTGGTAGATGCTCAGAAGACCGGAGTGCTGATGGAAGTGTAGACTGGAAACGCCAGGCTCAAGAAGTTTCAGATGGAAAGAAGGAATGTATTGGCAAGTGGCCTAAAAATCAGACGTGCTAGTGCTATGTTCTGACAGAGTTTGTTGGCAATTTGTCCTTGTCCAGAGAATGCCTGAAGGTGAGATTAACAGCAGTGGACTGCTTACTCTGGTGGAGGAAATCTCAAGGCAGACTGATTTTAAAACTGTTACATGGCTACTGTTTGCAGTTTTTAGCCAGCTTTGTGGTGAAAGACAGAGCAGACAGTGTCAGAGGAAACAGATGTAAAAAGCTTGCAGTCTGGGTTGGAAAAGCATGTGCTTGTTAAAGGGACTACTTGAAATCCAAACTGTAAGAAAGAGGCCTTCACAGTGTCTCAGAAATCAGCAAGATCCCACCCTTTACCAATTAAAGGGTGTAAAGGCAAGAGATCTTGTTCTGTGAAGAGTACCCCAGGGCTCTCTGCAGGGCCAAAGATGCAAGTGTTTGCCAGAGTTCAACTCCCTGGAGTTCCGCCATCCAGGCACCCAGGAGCTGCTGCCATCACAGCTCAAGGGAGCAAGACCACTGCTCAAAGCAGCGGTGGATCTTGGCGATGTCCACGCAGTCCCGGCTTTCCAGGCCTACAGAGTGCAAGAGCTGTGGGTTTGTGGAGGCTTCGACCCAGGTTTCAGAGGACGGCCTTGGAGGCCAAGTGTTCTGGTTAGGATCTGGAGTGTCCCCAAAAAATCTCATATATTTTAGTGGAACCATGTGATGTTGGTGGATTGGGGTCCGGTGTGGAGGGGTGGATTGCAGTTAAGTTAGGATTAACGGTGTGCAGTGGCCACACCTGGGTGCAGGAGGGACTGGTTACTGGGCGGAGACCTGAAAGGATACATAAGCTGCACCTGCCTTCCTGGAGGGCGGGGACTAGTCTCAACTAGCCTCAGCTTGTCTTCCTGTTTGTTGGGGAAGCTGCCTCCACCTCTCTCTCTGCCATGTACTTCGACTGTTGCCGGCCACCCCTGAATGGATTGTGACCTTCGAGACTGTGAGCTAAAATAAACCTTTCCTTTACTGAGTTTGTGGGTGTCGGGTATTGAGTCACAGCAGCGAAAAAGTAACTAAGCCACCAAGCAATGTGCCCCTGGGAGGGCAGTGTGTGAAGCTGTGAAAGAGAAGCCTGAGGTGCAATGGAGAGTCCATTAATTTGGAGAAGCCAGGAGTGTGGATTGTTAGCTGAGAAAAGCTGCAGGCCGTGAGTAGATCCAGCCCAAAGGAGGGAAGATGGAAGCTAAAGAAAGCAGCAACTCCGTAAGGTTAGGACCATCCAAGCCCTTTCGATTTCATACCTCATCACAGTTTACTCTGGTTGCTGGACATGCAGCTACAGGATTTAACCCTTGCCCTCTGGGTTTAGACATTGTTTTGGTCTGATTACTTTCTATCCTCCTATTCCTCCTTTTTGGAATGGGAATGGTTACCCTATGTCTTTGAATGTTGGATGTCTTTAACTTTTAAGAGAGACTCTGTTGTCTATTGTGGGGAGGAATTTATTGCATTTCCATTTATACGCAGTGCAATTGTGCTATGTTAGGTGTCATTACTGACTTAGCTATTGTACTTGGGAATTAAGTATGGTTCCAGGAGATATATCTTGTTAAGTTGACAAGGGGTGAATTGAGAGATTATGTCCACTCGAGGCAGTCAGGAACCAAGCTTGATTAGGGCTTAGGAATCACACCTACGTTAGGCAATTGAAACCAGCCTGCTGTCGTAAGCAGTTAGGAACCACACCTGATTAAGGTTTAGGAATCACATCTAGATTAGGCAATTAGAAACCAGCCTGCTGTATTAGGCAGTGAGGAACCAGCCTGGATTAGAGTGTGAGTGATTTGTGGGCCAGCAAATGAGGGAAAGGCACCCACTTGAATGTGGGAGGCCCAACTGGGAACTCAAACTGTACAGAAAGAAGGAAGAAGAAAGATTGTTATAGCTTCTTCCTCTGGGGAGAGACTGGACTTGATGGGACTTGGCTTTCTGTGTGTGATGTCTTGAGAAGCTGCCTCCACCTCTGTCTCTGCCATGTACTTCCATTGTGGCCAGCCAGCCCTGAGTGGACTGTGACCTTCTGAAAATGTGAGCTAAGATAAACCTTTCCTCCCCTAAATTTGTGTATGTCAGGTATTGAGTCACAGCAACAAAAAAGTAACTAAGACACTAAGATTCCTTCAAGTGTTTTCTGCTGGTCTAGTGACCATAAATATCTCTAGAGTTTCTTTGTCATGAAAAATTTCTAGTTCTCTTTCAATTTGTAGAAAGAGGATCACAACAACCTGGGTTGACAATGCTCCCCTTTAAAGCTCGAAAGATTTCAATCCGGGCCCTCCTGGCCTTTAAAGTTTAAATTAAGAAATCTGCATTTATTCAGGTGTGCTTGTCTTGGGAGAATAATTTCTATTTTTCTTTTACTGCTTTTAGTATTCCCTTTTTGTGTAGAATTTCTGAGGTTTTTGGTTACAATGGGTCATGGCAAACTTTTTTAGTTCAAGTTTTTGGCCTTCTAGTTTTTGGCCTTCTACAAGCTTCTTCAACCTGAATATTAAATTCTTTTTTCTTTTGTGTTGTCTTTCATCTTTCCCACACACCCCTAATTCTAAGGTTGGTTTTCTTTGAGTCACCCATCAGCTACTGTGTCGAGCCGTCTTGCTCACTTCTTGTTTTGGAGTCAGACTTGATTGCAGCATTTAATTTTTCAACTCTGTCTTTCTTCATAGTCTGAAATTCTGTCCTCACAATGTTTGAGCAAGCCTCCTCTCTTTTTAAATGAATATTTCATATCCTTCAGCAAGATTTTTTATATTTTCCACTTTTCTACCAAAATATTTCTTTATATCATGCATTGCTCTGTGTTCTATATACCCAGTAAATTTTGTATTCATTAAGACCATTATTTAGTAAATTTCTCCTTAAGCTCACTAATTATTTCTTGCATTTGTTGAAGTACATTTTGTTTGAACTGATTAACTCTGGTACATTTGTGCTTTGACTTCCTATAAATCCCACTATTTCAGGGTCCATGGTACTAACTTCTGGGAGTCAGGTGTTTCCTCTGTGTGTACTATTACTGCCTTGTCTTCCTGTGACATTTGCTGTGGGACTTCACTTTAATGGCCTAGCTGAGACATTCCTCAGAATGTGTATGGGGGAGGGGTGTGTAAGCCTACTGAATTTTATATTAGGAATAGGCAATAAGTGGTACCTAACAGTCCAGTGGCCTGCGAGGTATCTTGTTTACACCCAGTCTCCTCTCTCTCTTACCTGCCCTGGCTTCCTTCCCTGAGGACAGGGCTCTCCAAAGTCTGTTGCCTGTCTTAGGGCCTGAACCGTGCAGGAGTTCGGCAGTTCTTCTCCCGTGTCTGCAGCTGTCTGTCAGGCTGGTTTCTTCCAAGGCCCTGGTGAAGAATATTCCCAAACGCCTGGTGTATGGCCTGTATGTGAATAATGTGGCTTCTTTTATCCAAAATAGTTCAGCCTCTGCTCTTTTCAAATTGGCTTCTGCCTATGTCACTTCCTAGTATAGCGGCTTCACTGAAACCGCTGAGGGACAGGGAGACCCTTCTAGGAGGAAGCTCGCAGTGCATTTGCAGTTTGCATTACCCACAGGTTTGTTTCTAGAGCCTGGGGCTGGGGCTGCTGTTAATTCTCATAGCTCCTGGCCCTAGGTTTATCTTGGTCTGCAGCTACCGGCTGCTGTCTCTACATATGGCCCTCGCCAGGAAGCTTCCCAGGTGGCATGTTCTTTGACCTCTGAGGCATCTTTAGGATTTCTAACCTTCCTATGCCCTCTTTTAAATTCCTGGAGCTCTCCTTCCTCTCCAAGCTGAGTTCAGCAAGTACCTTATAACTGTATCTTAACTTTTTAGGGTGAGCCTATGAGGCGCCATTGAGCAAGATTTCCTGTCTGGCTGCCATATTGTCCAGAAGTCTTAAAGTTCAGTCTTATAAATCTTATTTAAATAAGTGTCACATGTTTTAGTGTGACTTTAATCTGAAATATGCTCACGTTAGAGGTGACCAATTTTTCATGAGGTTTCCAGTTGTAAATCTTCAATAAAATCCCTTTTTGCTTAGCGAAATGTGTCAGAAGGAGAAGGTTAAGTATCGAATGGTCTCTTTTGCCATCCTACCCAGCCCACCCCCTGCAAACACAGAATTCTGTGTTCCACCTCTGGGAGTTTTCCCTTCATCTTGCCTTTTATTTCTTTAAATTGACATATTTAAGGATGTTAGACCGTACTTCCAGAAAAAAAAGAGTCCTCAATTTTCATTTCTTTGATGTTCTCTTATGATTAAAGTGAGACTGTACACTTTTCATAAAAATACAACAATAATCTGCCATTACAATGTCTCTTAATCAGAATAAATTACACCAAAATGTATAATATCTGCTAATATCAAAGATAATCACTTGAATAAGGTAATATCTGCCAGGTTTCTCCTGTCAAAAGAGAAACAAATGTACTGCTTTCCTCTCTTTGTAATGAATATTTGGGGGGGAACTACTTTTAAGACTATGAAAATATTTTTTGTCATTTAATTTCAGCTTCTGTTGAAGATACGCCTGGAGCGGTTGTTTAGAGTCACGTTTGTCTTGTGATAGTTTCTATGTTTTTGGACACTTGCCATACTTTCGCATTGAAATTTGACTGTAAGAAAGAGCCTTCTACCGTGCCTCATTTACATGCTCACTTGCATCATATGGATTTATGGATATTTATTTTATTATCTGGATTTTTTGGAATGACAATTGTGACTTTTCTTTTTTCAGAATTCCTTTGATTTGGGTATTGGAGATTCCAATTGTATTCTTTGAATATGTTCCATAATTTTCAAACACATCTTTAATTTTTGATTCCAGTGCATTGTAGGATTATCATGTATGTTTCTTCCCAAAGTTATAATGAACCATTTCTTCAAGATTTGGTTCTTCATATCAGAAAATAGTATGTCAAAGCCAACATCTAGATATTGAGAGTGCTCATTACTTACGGACATCATGAGTTCTAGGCCTAGAGCTTGGAAATAACTACATATTTACACACACACATAGACACACTCACACATACACACGTTCCTGTGGGTTTTTTTCTGTCGTCTGTTTACCTGCAGTATCTATACACTAGTGATGTATGCTAATGGTATGTACTATACTCTGGATAATGTGTATAATATTTATGCAAAGTAAAAACCAGGCGATCGTGTTATTTTTTCTCATTATAATACAGTATTTGTAGGCTTGTTTTACTTTTCCCTCTTTGAACAGTGGGAAATCAGCCTTTGTTGCCCACAGTTGTGATCTTCTAATTCAAGAATTTATATGTAAGTAGCTCCAGGACTCCTAAATCTTACCCTTACCTTCTGGTTATTTCTAACCATTTTTTACAAAAGTGAAAATTATTGCAATTCTAAGAAACAGAACTGTGTAAGTGTCAGTCCCCTCACTTCTGCAAGTTCCACTCCTTTCTTGTTTCTGCCTATTCTCACTTACTCCTAAAAATAATTAATCTCATCAGTGTTTAGTTTATCTTTTCCATTTTTTGTTGTTATCCACAAATGAGAAGATAGTTGTATATTTTATCACATTTTCCTTATGTGCATGCTAATGCAACAGATACTCTTTTGAAGTTTGCTTTTTTTCTCTTTACTATATTTTGAAAATTAGTCCCTACATGTGAAAGCAGATTTCTACTGTTGGCTGGTACTTGCCTCTCTTGATGTACTTGTACATCAAACCATCAAACTCCAGCTTGGCAATATTCCAGGGCTTGTCTTTACAAACCAATTCTAGAGGTTTCTGAATCAAATGATCACAGATATATCCCTACTTCTCGGGTACTAATTTTGTGTACTTGATTAATTTGACAATCAAGATTAACCATCATATGTAATATTTGATTTTTTGTATATTTGGGGATTTTTTTCTATTTTATTTCTATTCTCATTAAAAACAAAAGTGCAATGTAATATTTCAGCTTTTCCAGATTTATTGAGACAGGCTAGCCTGTGACCATGCATGAGGAAAGTCCAACATGCGTATGAATATATATTTATTCCAGAGTAAAATCACCCATCAATAATTAGATGATGTTCACATAGTGCTTACTTTCGCTCCATGTTGATGGCTATCTTTATTGTTAGGTAAGCTGCTCCGTATGTGCTTGAGGTCTGCCATTTTGTTCATTTTTGCAGCCATTTTGCCCATTCGATGAATTTTCTTTTTTCTTAATTTAGTATATCTTCTTTTATCTTAGATAATTTTTATTGCCTTCAGGTCTACTTTGTTTTTGAAATATAGTGCCAGCCTTCTTATGGTACATCTGCTGTGTCTTTGTGTTTCTTTCTATCACAGACAGCATATGTATAGGCATCTTTTCTGTTTGTGAATTTTAAATTACATTCCCATTAAATATATTTATTAAACTGATCGGATCTGTGCCTGCTGATTACCTACTGTTTTTCTTATTTGTCTCATCTAGTTGTTGCTCTCTTGGCTTTGCTCTTTCTTTTGGCCTAATCGGTGTTTTAGAAGTGTCCAGTATTATCTATTCACATTTAGCTCTAACTCTATGTACTTTTCTCTGGATATGCGGGGTTATAAGGTAAACCATTAATGTGGGACAGTCTACTCAGCCCCTGCTGCGTGCTCCTGGTAATGTGTATGACATATCCACAGATTGGCTCTACTGACTACTCTTCTGCTCTTTGTGGCATTGTCATGCGATTTCTCACCCCACGTGGTATGAAATCTGTATGTTACATTTTTCCTTCTTATAGTCAGTAGTGCTTGAAATAAAGAGGATGTACTATATACTTTTAACCTGTATAGGTATACCCATTTCCAATGTATTTCTTCCTGTTTTCGTCTTTCACTCTTTCTTGTTTGCCTAATGTTCTTTTCACATTCTTGTAGTTGAGGTGTGGTTACAACAAATTTTCTTACCTTTTGTTGGTCTAAAAATGTATTTAACCTTCACTTTAACTCAGTATAAAATTATGGACTGACTCTTTCAAAGCCTTTAATATGGTAATATATTAATTGTATGATCTCTGCTGAGAATTCAGCTGCATCATCGTTTATGTGTATGTGACGCAAATGAATCCTCTGCATATTTTCAAGCTTTTCTCAGTATTTTTATCCAGATACTGTTTTCTGAGTTTTTGTTATTTGGTGTTCACATACTTCTTAGTATGTAGACTGATACTTTTCATGAAATTCAGGTAATTTTCAGGTCATACTTTATATTTCTTTCATATACATGTACTTCATACACATTCTGTGCATGTATTCTCCCTTCTTCTCCCCTTTTCTTCTTTTTCTTTCTCTTACTTTCTCTCTCTCTCTTTCCTTCCTTTTCTTTCCTCCTCCCATTTCTCTCCTTTTATTCAATTCTATAAGTATACCTTTGAGACGCTCTATTTTAATACAGGTCACTGATACTCTGCTCAAAAAAAAGACATTATTTTCTCTGTTTTACAAGCCAGGTATTTCTATTGAGTTCTTTTTCCTTGACCATTTATTCCATAGCTACCAGCTTTCTTCTTCAGTTCTAGGATTTTCAGTTGCTTCATTTTTATAATTTCCATTTCTTTGATTTCTGTCTTCTTGAATTATTTCGATATATTTCAGTTGGTTTTTTAAAGTCCTTATCTGTTGACATGTCTGTGACATTTGAGAAACTTGATAGAAAAATTAATTTAGAAAATACGTTACAGTATTTCACTTCTGTTTCAATATTTGAAAGCTGTTTTGAAAGGAAAAATAGTATTGCAGGTTTTCTAACGTATGTAAATATAATGTATGTTTATATCAGCAGTATTCAGGATGGGGCAAGAGTACATGTAACTCCAGTGGTGCATGATTCTTATTTTTACGTGAGGCACTGTTATATTAACCCTAGATGGAATATGATTTTTGCTTATTTCTTTGATTGTTTGGTTGTTTGTTTATTGCAGTACTGGGATTGAGTCCATTACTTCTGCATGCTAATTCATTGTTTTGCCTGAGATACACCCAGTCCAAAGAATTTGCTTAATTTAAAACTATATGTTACATTCATCTAGAAACCAGTAAGAAGCAGAGAAATAAAGATAGAACAATGGTAGCAAAATTAAAAAGTGATAATAAAATTACTTTATTAGGCCATATACAATAACCCCACAGCAGGCATCATATTGAATGGTAAAAACTCAAGTCCTTTCCACTCCAAGGCAAGGATGCCCACTTTCACCACTTCTATTCAACGTAACACTACTGGTTTTAGAGAAAAAGAAAAGGCATCCAAAATGGAAAAGAAGGTGTAAATTTTTCTTTGTTCATAGATGGTGTACTCTTATGTGCAGAATATCCTAAATATTTCACAGAAAGAAACTTGCTAGAATACATGAATTCAGTAAAATATCAGGTTAGAAAGTCAGCACACCAAAATCAGTTGCGTTTTTAGTAATTAACAAAGACCAATCTGAAAAGAGCTTACCAAAATAATCCCATTTACAGAAATATCAAAGGGAATCAAATACTTAGAAGATAAAAGATTTGCCTAATTAAAATTAAAAGATATTGCTGGAAGACACTGAAGAAGACACAAACGGAAGCATCCTGTGTTCACAGATTGGAAGATTTCGTATTAAGATGTCTTAGTAATTTTCTCATTGCTGGGACAACATACCTGACATCCAAAAGTTAAGGGAGGAAAAAACTTATTTTAGCTTGCAGTTTCAGAATGTTTCAGCCCATTCATTCATCAGTGGCCAGCAGTGATGGTTGCTCATGGTAGAGGCCTAGCCAGAGGAAAGCTGTCAATGGCTTGGCAAACAGGAAGCCGAGTGAGTGAGAAGGGCAGAGCTAGCACACACCCTTCTAGGTGGTGCTCCAGTGATCTTGCTTTTTTCTTGGTCAAGCCCTTGTGATCTGCCCCATCTGACCAGACCCTACCTCTGAAGAGCATGTGGAAACCATATCTATTTCCACAACTTCCAAGTACATGAGGGTTTTCGGGGACATTCCAGGTCCAAACCATAATAGATGTCAGTAGTGCTCAAATGATCCACAGACTCAGAAGAATCCCAATGACGTCTTTAGAAATACTCTAAAATCCACATGGAATTTCAAACAGATATCCAAAACAATCATTAAAAATAACAAATGAAGAATTCACACTTCCTAATTTCAAAACTCTAAAGCTATAGTAATCAAAATAATATGACATTTGGAATAAAAACAGTTGTATGCTCTAATGGAACAAATAGAACAGAAATCACGTGTGGCTGATTTTTGACAATACCAAGACCATTTAATAGGAGTTGGAAAGTCTTCAGTAATGGATCTGGGGAAAGTGGATATCCACATGTAAAAGAATGACATCTCCTTACCTAATGCTACCTAAGAAAATTAATTTGATTGGATCAACGTCCTAAACTTCTAAAACGCTCAGAAAATAACATAGGGCAAAATCTTTAGGACATTGGATTTATCAGTTATATCTTTAAAATGACAAAGGCAGAGGTAACAAAAGAAAAACTAGGCAAAATAGGCCTGATTTTTTTTTTTTTTTGTCAAAAGTTACTATCTAAGTAAAAGTGGAAACCACAGAATGGGAGAAAATACTTGCAAATTTTAAATCTGATAAGGAATTAACCGTCAGAATGTATAGAGAACTCAATGAGAAATGACTCAAAAATAGAGGACTTAAACGGACATTTGCAAAGAAAGTTTACAAATAAAAGATCCTTGGCAACATTAATTACTAGAGAGTAAATAGGAAGTACAAGAAGATGCTACCTACAAGAAAGGTTACTGTAGAAAAATACAGAAAATAATGAGGTTTCACAAGGGCTTTTCACAAGGGCGTGAAGGACATGAAATTGATAGAGGCTAAGATGATTTGACCATTGTGGAAAAGACTACAGTGCTTCCTCACAAAACAATAAAACAAATTATCATATGATCTAATAACTCACTTCTGTGTGTACTCAAAGGAGTTAAAAAGTCATACAAAAGACTCAGAAGCATTATTCACAATTGCTAAAACATGGACAGATGAATGCATAAAATGTGTGGTAGGTACAGTAGAGTATTATTCATCTTAAACAACAGGGGATTCTGACATATACCTCATTACTGCCTAGGTTGGGTGAACACTATAAAGATTTTTTTCTAAATTTTATGGATTTTATGCAAATTTGTTTTATATTATTTTCTGCACATTTATCTTTAATAAGCTCAATTACATTTGATTGGTCTTATGAGTTAAACAGAAACAGTGATTTTATTTTGGGGTTGAAAGAAGGTTTTCCCCCTGAGGTATGTCTCTCTTTTGGAAATTTTATTTTAATGAAATTTTAAATTTGGTAACATTCTTTTTTTCATGGTGGAGACTGAACCCAGGGCCTTGCATGTACTAGGCAAGCACTCCACGATATAGCTAAATCCCCAGCTCTACGCTATTATTCATGCTGCTGAAAATGTTGTGTTAACTTGCCAGTGTCATTTTATTTTACATTTCTCTTTTTTTCTTTAATAGCATGTATTGTTTCTGTTGACTTTTTAGCTTTTACATGTGACTTATTTCTGTCCGTCATAATCATTAAGAAGATAATGTTGCATGGTGTTTAGAAAACTTTAGGTTATTTGAATACCTTATATGGTGTCTTAGTTACCTATCTTGTTGCTGTGGTAAAATACCCGACATCCACAATTTAAGGCAGGAAAGATTTATTTAGCTCACAGTTTTAGAAAGTCTCTCACATACGCAGTTCACTGATGGGCAGCAGGCAATAGTGAAGGCACATGGCAGAGACAGAGGCTGGAGACCTGCTCACCTCGTTGCAGACAGAAGCCAAGTTGAGTGGGAGCAAAGTCAAGTCTGCAGACTGGCTCAACGAGAGCTTTCCTAGGAAGAAGCCGTAACAATGTTTCTTCTTCCTACCTTTACCTAATTCAAGCTGCCAGTTGGGCCCCCGCCCCCTACTCACCCAGGCTGAGTGCCCCCCCTCACTCTCTGTCCCACAAATCAACAACACACACCTGCAAGCTCTGCCTGGGCACCCCCAATCCCAACAAGTTAACCCAGTCTTTCGGATCTAACCCCAAGCATAGGCCCCTTCCAGCCAGGCTCGACCTTCCAATAACACACAGTTCCAAATAAAAGAGGCTTTTGGGAGATACTCAAGATCCAAAACTTTGAATATGGTAAAATCAATATTTTTTATTTGGCCAATTGAGTAGAAGCTCGTTTTAAAGAAGAAATTAATATGACTACAAACTTACTCATAAGATAATCACTTGATAGTTTAGGCTACATATATATCTGACTCAAGGAAATCGATATTTGATCAACTTAATAGCATTTTTCTTAATAGAGGTTGTAAAAGAAGAAAATATCCTAAAAACATCCTTGTGTAACAAAATAATTACCATGACAAATATTTTAATTTATTGAGTGCATACTTAATAGTTGTAGATTTTATGTTGAAATGACTGCAAACCTTGCCTTTTAGCTTTTTTGACGACCCTATCACATATATATTACAATGTAAATTTGACACATAAAATACATGTAATATACTTTATCTATATTACATAATGAGTATACTCATATTTTCTCAAATTGTTTTGAGTATTAAAAACATTAGCTACAGCATCTTAGAACCGTTTGGAATTAGGGTACATAGTGATCAGGTGACGGGAACACCAATAATCATAATAATCATTGTAACCGACTAAGGCACTATCTGAACCATATTACATGTCACTGCAAAACTGTTGCGCCGCAGTGCTCTCCCTACCCCACCCCGCTTTGTTGGCATAAACTGTAACTTTAATCTCATATTACATTTGCACAATCATATTGAGCTACAAAATACATTCAAGGAAATTGAATTGCCCAAACTCAAATCATTGCATTCATTTTATGTATTCTGTTGTATAACAACAGAAATCACATGGTCAGCAGTGGCACACAGATAGAATTTGGTTGTCACCCATCACGTGTTTCAGGGTAACACATTCACGTTTACTCATCTTTTTTTTCTATTGTATTTTTGTTCTTAAGAAGAATCATGCAAAAACACTCCTGAAATGATGCATTTCCTTAAACTTGATGTTATTATTTCTTTGAATTTCTTTATAAATTAGCTTGATCAGATAGATCTGTCAGTTGTAAGTCAAAGAAATAGGACACAAGTACATTAAAGGGGGAAATAAAAGATTCACGATCATATGGGTTTAGTTTCAGGCTTATTGATGTCAAGGAACACAGCATCCTGAAGAGCATCTAGCCTTTTTCTCCCTTCCCTTATATTCCTTGTTTCTTAATTTGCCTTAGATCTGAGATTTTTTTTTTCTTTATGTGAATTGGCAAAAGGGCCACATGAAACTCTAAATTCAATTCTTATCTGCCTTGGTATCTTTGCAAATTGTGGACTTTCCCCTCTCTTGTTCATACAAAAGTCTGAGGATAGAGAAATGAGCCTGACTTGAACCCTAAGATACCCACTGACTCAAGTGGGGTTAGTCAAAGAGGCACAAAAAGGCACAACCCAAACCCACCACTATGAAATATGCAGCCTCAAGTAGACACTAAAAATAATATTTGAGGGTCGGTCATACCTTATAGGGAATTAGAAAATGAATGTTTTATTTATGGTCCTAGGACCTGGACAAATCTTTTTCTCTTGCACATGGAAGGCAGAAGAATTTAAGTTTTTGCCTTCTGTTTTGGTTTTAAAAGACATCGTGCACATTAGGGTAAGTTTAGGTGAATGAATCTGAGCCTTATGGGGTGTATTCCTAATAATTCTACCTACATTAAAAATTTTGCCCATAAAAATGTCACGCGGTTTCTTGATACCTTTTAATTGGCCTTAGATATAAAAACAGTAATAAATCAATGTGCAAAACACCTAAGGCCTCATTTGACTAGGAGGAATTCTCAAAGACCCAAGGTCTAGACAAGCCAGATTTCATTTAATTTCCACTTGTGCGGTGAAATCTTGCTTCTCAGATGAGTGGATATGATATTATAAAGGATGAAAAAAAATTTAGCAAAAACCTGAGGGTGATTGTGATAGGTTGGGACACGGTAGATACCTGAAGATCATTGGATAAACCTGTTATCCAAGTAGTTGGTTGTTTTTGAACAAGGGCTTGTGTACTAATGGTAGACTTAGGTTGGTATTCTAGGGCTCATCTCAATTTTTTTCTTTTTGATTCTGAGACTGAACCTGTTTTACAGATACTCATTAAAAAAAATAGCAAAGGCAAAAGTAAATGGTAACATTATCAGTCATAGGCAGATTTCACCAAAGACAAAAATTTTCAAATTTGATAAAATAACCAAAGGGTTCCTAAAATATAAGTTATTGGTTTTGTACCTGTAACTAGGGAAAGGAGAACAAATTGAAAAAAAATCAATTATTTCTTCAAACCCTTAAGAACTGAGGCTTCTAGACAAACTCCCACACCAAACCCTGTAGAGACAGACCTGAGATTTGTTTAGTTGAAGCAAAAGCCACTGGAGCCATTAGTTGGTAGGAATATTTAAATTGCAATTTACATGAATATCTAGGCTCAATGAGATGAGGGTGAAAGACAAAGCCTTATGGATGCTGCATTTGGGCTTTACCTCTGGGACTCTCTATAATTTATCACACTGAAGATCTAGAAATTGTTCCCTAGTGGTTCTGGAAGAGGAAACGGTAATCATTATGAAATATGCCAGGTTGTTCTCCAGGAGAAGTACTTTACCTGAGCCTTACTCAAGTTGGGTGAAAGTCATTTCTCTCATGTCAGCCTCCAGCTTCTCTGTTAATCAGAAAAATTTAAAACACCACAAATGTACAAAAAAGTCACTGCTTCAAGAAATAAACTGTGAACATGAAAACCAAGGAAGAGAGTAGGAAGAAGGTCAGGAAAAGGGAGAAAGCCATGCCCCTGGGGAAGAGTTTGTGAAGGCAGTACCTCAGGACAGGCACACAACACGTTTATTGAAAAGATTCCAAGACACTGAATGTTCGTCATATCTTACCACATCATAGACTTCAGCAGATCAACAATGGTTTACAGTTGAAAGAATGTAGGATATAGAGAATCCCGAGGTTAAGAGAAAAAAAAGGAATTTACCATTTCTGGAACTGTAAATATTAAAGAAAACTGAACTTCTAACCAGACTGGCATAAATCTCACTCTCGAGGCCCATTCTTCCTATTGATACAGTCTCAATAGAGAATTACACTGTGTGACATATGACAAGAAAAAACCTGAGAAGACAAAGCAATTAGCAGAACCAGACTCGGCCCCTAGACACTGAAATTATCAAAGGTAAATTTTTGATGACTATGACTAATATGTTAAGGAGCTCTGATGGAAAAAAATCACTACCATGTTAGATAAGCAGAGTGATAAAAAACTGTAAGAACCAAAAGCGAATGTTAGAAATAAATCTTTTTTAAAAAATTTGTTAGAACAGTGAAGACTGCTTTCTACAAGTCCATCTCTAGACTCTCATTGAGGGAAGAACCAGAGGTCTTGAAGATACTTGAGAGTTCCCAAACTGAAATACAAACAGAAAAAAATAATTTTAGTAAAACAGTATTTCAGTACTTGGAATAATATGACACAATTGAAATATCAAGAGGAGAAGAGAGTATAGAAAAGAAGAAAAGCTTCCCAAAAGTAATGGTAAACCCCAACTCCCAGACTCAGAAAACAGAAAAATACAAGCAGTAAAAATGAAAACACAATTATAACAGTAGGACCTTTCATATTCAAACTGAGGACATCCAAACACAAAATCTTGAAAGCAGCAAGAGAAAGCACTTATCAATGGGAAAACAAGTATAAGATTTACAATGGATTTCTCATCAAAAACCATGAAAGAAGAAAGTGGGTATTTAAATATTTAAGATTGTTAAGAAAAAATACACAAATACATATCCAGTAAAACTATTTCCAAAAGCACAGAAGAAGTAAGGACCTTTTCAGAATGTACAAAAAAGAAGGATATAATGCTACCGTACTTGCCTTAGGAAATGTTTTAAAATCTTTCAATTAGACAATTATACAGATCTAAAATTTAGATCTCTATGCAGAAGAGCTTAGGAGGAGGAAATGAAGTAACAATGAATGCATTTCCATTCTTAAATGACCTAAAGTCTTTTCAAAAATAATAATAGTAATGTGCTGGGTAATTATGGCTTATGATTACGTGAAGAGAATGACAGCCATGCTGCAGCGACGGAAGGACAAAGTTGGGAGAGTGCTGCTCTGAGGAACCTTCACTAGATACGAGTGTTAGGATTTGAAGATGGGATTAGGTTAGTTAAAAATGTAAAATTTGAGGGTATTGGCAAAAAATTAGAAGAAATAGTTGAGTTCATAGAGGAAGTCAAATGAAATCATATAACCAGTCAAATAAAAGAAGACAATATAGTAAAATGGGTTGAATTAAAAAAGTAATACAATGACTAGGAAACAAATAATATATTAATTCAATGTAAACAATCCCTTTAAATGTGAATCACATGACAGACTGTCAGAATAGTCTAAGACAACAAAATCCAAGTGAATGTCTACAAGAAACAAAAGTTTAAAACAAAAGTTTAAAACACAAGGTTTAGATAAAAAGTAAAAGGTCTAAAGTACACCATGCTAACACTAATCAAAAGACAGCTACAGTAGCTATGTTGACTTCATAGTGGTAAAACGTAAAAGCAAGATGGACTAGCATGAAGAGTGGCATTACGTAGTGTAATAGGATTGAATCTACACGAAGACATAGCAGTCACAAATGTGAACGCACCTCACACAGTGTCAGGATACACAAAGTCATAGTTGGCAGAACTGAGAAACAAAGACCAGCTTGCTGTTCTACTCAGTAAAAATATTGATGACCTGACAGAACTGTCAATTAACTTCTCTGACATTAATCAATAGCTTCATCCAGCAACAGAATACATTTACCAAATAAGTAATATGTTCCACTAGACATACCTTAACACAATTAAAATATTATAACCTACAACTGAGTAATGAAATAAAATCAGAAACCGATGAACAAGGAGATTAAAAATTAATTTGAACTAAATCTAAATGAAAATGTTACTTATCACAATTTGTAGGATACAGTTAATGAAGTGCTTACAGAGAATTCTTAGCATTAAAATTATATATTAGAAGAAAAAAATCAATAAGCCTCCATCTCAGAAAAATAAAGGAGAGCACTTTAAACTTTGGCCAAATGGAAGAACTAATAAATATATCAGTAAAATTAATGGGTCCTAAAACTGGAAAATAGTAGAGAAAAAAATTTTAAAACCCTCCAAAAGTTGATTTTTAAAAATCAACAAAATTGCTAAACTTCTACTCAGGCTAAGCAAGGAAGAACAATACGACAAATGCTCAATAACAGGGAAAAAATGAGGGACAATAAGTACCGATCCCATGGACACTAAGCACAATGCTAAGAACAACCACATACTCTAAAAATTGGTCACTTAAGTGAAATAAAACCGTTTCTTGAATGACACAAACTGTCAAAACTAGAGCTCATTGAATCAAACTATCATTACACCAACACAACAGCCGGAGTTACTATGAGAAAAGAAACCTATAAACCAGTATGTATTGTGATCACTGACGTAAGAATACTTAATGGAATATCAAATTGAATCCATCAAGATGTATAGCAGTTATATACCAAAACGTGGGCTTTCTTCCAGGTATGCAAGACATGCATAAGCAGAGGTTAGCCTACACAAGTCACAATCAATTAAGGACATGCAGAAAAAGCATTGGATGGAATCTAAAACCCATTCATGATTAAAAAAAAAAAAGGGTCTTAGCAAAGAAAGAATTTAAAATTTTCTCAGAACATTGGCTTGAAAGAATGTGTGCTCATTTTAGGAATGAATGAAAATGCTTTCTTGTACCACTGCAATGTAAGATCATACTGCAAGCTTTAACTCACATAATAAGAAAAGGAAAAGAAATGGGGCCTATAGATTGCAGCGGGAGAAGTAACACTGTCTTTATTTATAGGAGAAATGGTTGTCTGTGGACAAAAATTCTGAGAATCTACAAAAGAAAAATCTTCCAGAACAAACAATTGAATGCAATAAAACTACCAGACGTGAGGTCAAAATACAGAAGCCAAGGGCATTCCTGTATATATACCAGCAATTTAAATGTCAAAAATTACAACAGTAGAAAAAACCTAGGGATAAGTCAAAACAAATAGCTGAATGATACATATGTCCATATGCAGAAAACTACAAACTTTTGAGCAAAGGCCTCAAACCTATGAGTGGGAAGATGTTCTTTGTTCATGGATTAGGCGACTGAACGCTGCCTTCCGGTGCTCCTTATCCGTACACGTAACGATCCTATTTAATGTGCCAGCAAGCTGTTTCGTGGATATTGGCAGGTGAATTCTAAAGTTTGTGTGACAAAACAAAAGATCTAGAACAGACAAAACGGAGCATTTCATCCTACAGGAGGATAAAGATAGAAATCCACACTTCTTGATTTCAAGACAATTGTTACAAAGCTACATTAATCAAGATAGTTAAGCATCTCATGGGAAGAGGCCATAGACAAATAGCATAGATGTGCAATTCCAGAACCTTACTAACTTTGAACAGGGTGTAAGGCCAGGATGACACATAGCAATCATCCTTTCAATAAATGGTGCTGGGACAAGTGGATGCATATATGCAAAACAGAACCTAGATGGCTGCTTTACGTATTTGATAAAATTAACACATAATAGACCACAGCTAAATATGAAATGCAATTTGTTTGCTTTGAAAAGAAAGTGTGTGGAAAAATCTATGTGACCTTAGGCTTTGTGATGAATATTTACATATATGAAAAGCTCAAACAATGGAGAAAAATGATTAGAAATTTACAACTCTGCATGTTAAAAGACATTGTTAATGAAAAGTCAAGCCACAAGATGGAGAGAAAATATTTTCAAACCACCTATCTGATAGCTTTGTCGAAATATATAAAGAACTCTAAAAACTCAACAATAAAAAACCCATTGAAAAATGAGCAAAAGATGTGAACAGATACTTTACCAAACGCACATGCAGGTGACAAACAAGCTTATTAAAGATTCACATTTTTAGTTACTGAGAAGAAGCAAATTGAAAAGAGTACCACTCATCATATAGTAGGAGAGCTAGAATCCGGCCTTCCGGTGATGCCAAGGACTGGCAAGGAGGTAGTTCAAAATGGCATCATCACTTTTGAAGACAGCACAGCAGTCGATTACAAAGCTAAATTTAGACCTGCCATATGTCCAGCCACTGTGCTCCTATGTATCTAACTTACCTGAAAACATGTCAACACAAAACCCAGCCTGTGAATATTTTCATCAGCTTTACTTACATATGCCAGAAACTGGAATTATTAGCAGCAGGTGAATAGATAGATGAACAATGGTACATTCACACGGGGAAATACTATTAATCACTAAAAAGAAACGACCTAGTGCACTACACAGAGACACGGATAAAGCTTCAATGCACACTGCTAAGTGGAAGGACGCATGCCGTATGCCTCCTCTGCTATGGCATCTGGCAAAGGCAAAGCTAGAGATTCCATGATTGGTAGGAGTTCAGGTAGCGAGGCTAGTGTTAATGGAAATTTCAGCGAATCTATTCCGTATCATTTTGTATACGGGATAGTATGCATTTCTTAAAGCCCATTGGCATCTTACAGTGAACATCAGTGTACGCAAATTCAAGAATATCACTTAGGGAGAGAAGGATCCTGCTGGAAAACAATATGTGACAAAAATCACATATTGTATTGCAAACACATAAAATAAACTTACTGATAAAATTGGGTGGTGGTGGACAAGCTACTGTCTTATATAACATTGGGCAAACAGTGGAATCTGTAAAACGAAAGAAAACGTGATGGAAGCATAGGTGTTTGCTTGATAAACTTGTTTCTATGGATGTGAGTTACTAATTTTGAAGATTATACCTTTATGCTGGAATTAAGCATGCGAGTGGTTAGCGTATGTGTTTTTTGACTGTAGTAGAAGGGTACAGACAAGCAAGGAGAAAAATGCTAGAATGACCCACGTCATGTTGGATCACAATTGGAGAGGTTAGTATAAATGGTTTATTCTAGGACTGAGAACAAAATGTAGATGACAAGGCCAGAGAATTTTGTACTGCCAGAGACAAAAAAAAAAAAAATAGGGTTAGTGATATAGCTCAGTGGTTATAGTAGATGTTAAGCAAACACAAAGCCCCAAGTTTGATTTCCCAACACCACATAAACTGGGCATGGTGGCACACGCCTGTAATCCCAGCACTCATGAGGCTGAGAAAAGAAAATTGCCATGTGTTCAATGCCAGTCTGGGCTACATAGGACCAGCCTGGACCACAGGGCATGACCTATCCTATTATATATATATATATATATATATATATATATATATATATATATATATATATATATATATATATATATATAAATTATATCCAAGGGATATATCCAAGGGATAAAGCAACCAGACAAAATACTTCTTAACTAACAAAGCCGGAAATTTTCAAAACAGCAAATAGTATAATATTGGATTATAACTGGAAAGCATAAAATAATGTTCATGAATCCTTAGAGTTTAAAATAATTGAATAAATAATTGAAGACAAGATTCTTCTGCAGGAGAATTCCAAATAATTTTTGTTAGATGCTTTATCTTCGGGAATGACACAGTGGTCAGCACAACACCCTGATTTTAATTCCCCAGCATCACATAAACTGGATATGGAGACGCACACCTGTAATTCCAACACTCAGGAGGCTGAGGCAGGAGGATTGCCATGAGTCTAAGGCCAGACTGGACGACAGTGTATGTTCGGGACCAGCCTGGGGTACAGAGTGAGACCCCCGTCTCAAAAAAAGTTACTTTATCTTCAAGGAGTATGAAGATATAAATCCCTTACTCCTCAAGTGTGTGTGTGCGTAATGACTTCTTTCCAAAGAGTGCAGTATGATTTGGGGGTCAGAAAGAGGAATAACCTCATAATGGAGAAACCTGACAGAATTATCTTGACCAACATCCATAGCAATGAATTGTGTTGACAATAAGCACCTTCAACACGACGTGATGATAATTATACTTTACTTTGTTGACCTTCCCCCTCCAAGCCCATAAGGCAGTACCATCATGCAAAAATCACCAGACAAATTTCACCTAAGAAATATTCTGTAAGACATTTTACCAATTTACCTCAAAATTATGAAGATCATCAGAAAAGGAAAGTTTGACAATGTGTCAAAGCCAGAGACTAACTGGGCACGACAACTGAATTGAGTGTGGTATCATGTAACAGTAAAAACTATGAGACTAAATATAGTAGATTTGTTAATAATTTATCACTATTGGTTCATACAGTGTGGCAAATATAACATTAATAATGGAAAATCAATGTGGGAGAGTTGGAAACTCAAAATTGTCTTTACCTCTTTACCTTCTTTTGGTAAATTTAAAACAATTGTTAAAAAGGAATTAAAGGATTCAACGCAATTCATCGAAGTAACACAAAAGTCATGATCGTCTCAAAAAATTAAAGAAAAGGCATTGATAACATATAAAGTCTATACTTCATTTGCTGTTCTTTTATTTGTTTTGTTTTTGGTACTGGGTATCCAGCCGTGGCTTTCACACTGAGCCACGTCACCAGCACTTTGTTATCTGTGATTCTGAGGCAGGCTCTCCACAAGTCACTGATTTACCAAGGTTGGGCTCCAACTTTGAGGTCGTCCTGCCTCAGCCTCCCAAGGTGGCTGGGCTTATAGACCTGCACCAATGGCCCTGGCTCAAAGCTTATTCTTGATCTATCACTTAATTAGGAAGCAGGAACTGAATAAAACTTTTTCAGGAGATAAGAAATACTTACAAAAAATCGATTATAAGCTCATTGATAATGGAGATACTGAAAGGTGTTCTGAGAATAAAAATAAAGCCACGATTTTCTCTTATCATGCCTTTCAACGGTATACTGGATATCCTAGATAATACAGTCATGGAATAGTGATTGGAAATAGAAAGGTATGGATTTTGTTATTCACAGACAAAGTTAATCTGAACATGAGTAATGAGAACTACATTATTTGAGAAAAGTTGCTAGTTTAAAAAGCAAATAAGCAATATTAAGTATCTTTTTGTGAAATAACACATGAAAATCAAATTTAAAATGATATTTTCAGGAACATCAGAACCATTAATAGGAAAAGATCTACATACAGTATTAAAATATTATTGAAAGAATGTAAACACTACTTTACAAATAGAACAATATTTATTTGGATTGGCAAATTCACTTCTATAAAGAGATGAATTTTTTTCCCATTTGGGTATTAGTATATACTTTTGATAAACAATGGTTACATTAAGCTATATATCATCTAGATCGCATCAACATTGCAATCTGTTCCCCTCTCCCACTCTCTTACCCTCCCTATCCCCCCTGACTCCCAATATCACACCCATAGTCTCCTATTAGAGAAACCATGTGATATTTAAGCTTCAGAGTCTGACTCATTTCACTCAGCGTGATACAACCAAATCTATCTGTCTTTCCGGAAGAGTAGTACTCGATTGTGTACATATCCCACTTTTAAAAAAAATCCATTGATCTCTTGGTAGATATTTTGGTGTCTTCCATAATATAGCTATTGTTAGTTGTGCTTCTATAAACATGGGTATACGTATATCTCTGTTATAAGGTCCTTTTAACTCTTTTGGAAAGATACCTAGAAAAGGTATTGCTGAATTGAATAGAATATCTTCAGCCTTTTGAGGAATCTCCATACTCTTTCCATAGTGGTTGTACCAATTTACATTCCCTCCAGCAATGTAAAATTGATCCTTTTCCTCAGAAACATCACCAGCATCTATTGCTATTCTAGTTCTTGATATACACCATTCTCACTGGGGTAAGATGATATCTTGGTGATGCTTTGATTGGCGTTTCTCTAATGGCTAAAGTTGTTGAACACCTTTTCATAAACTTGCTGGCTGTTTGAACTTCACCAGAGAACTGCCTGCATAGTTCTCTTGATCCATTTTTTATTGGGTCATTGATTCTGAGGTGTCTATTTTTTTCTCCAGTTCCTTATATATTCTAGTTATTAGCCTCCTGTTGAAGGTGTAGGTGGTAAAAAAAAAAATTACCATTCTGTTAGTTCTCTCTTCACTGTATTAACATTCCTTGGTCATGCAGAAACTTTTTAATTTGTATAATTCCATTTGTTAATTCTGGGGGTGGGGTATTTCTTTTGTATCCAACGTCTTGTTAAGAAAGTCCATGCCCATGCACACATCTTCTATATTTTTGCCGATTTTGTCCTCCAGAAAGTTCAGTGTTTCAGTTTTAATATCTAAGTCTTTGATCCACTTTGATTTGATTTTGGTACACAACAAAAATAGGTGTGTACCTAGATTCATTCTTCTGTATGTGGGTAACCAATTTTCCGCACCATTTATTGAGGAGGTTATCTTTTTTTCAGTGTGTTTTTGGGCCCTTTGTCAAAGATCACGTGACTGCAGATACTTAAGGTTTTCTCTGCTTTTTCGGTTCTGTTCTATTGATCTGTTTTTGTGCCAGTACCATATTGTTTCAGTCACTGTTTCTTTATAATATAATTGAAGCTTGGAATTGTGATGCCACCTACTTTTGTCTTGTTGCTCAGAATTTTTTTTCTTTGTCTCTGTTGGTTCCGTGTGAATGTAAGGATTATTTTTACAAGTTTTGTGTAAAATATTTTTAGTATTTTGATAGAAATTGCATTGAATCTGTACACCAATTTTGATAGTATAACCATATTGGCAATATTAATTCTGCCTATCCAAGAACAGGAGATGTCTTTCTATTTTCTAATGTCCTCTTCAGTTTTTTTTTTTTTTTTCAGCATTACATAGTTTTCTTTGTAGAGGTCCTACACTTCCTCAATTAGGTTTACTCCTAGGTTTTTAATTTTTTGAGGAGCAATTGAAGATGAGAACATTCTTGGCTGCTTTTTTCAGTGAGTTCATTGTTATTGTAGAGAAATGCTATTGTTTTGTAACCTGTATCTTTACTGAATTTATCAATTAGTTCTTGGAGTTTCATGAGGAAGTTTATAGAGTCTTCTATGTAAGGAATCATGTCTTCCTCAAGTAAGGCTCATTTGACTTCTTCCTTTGGATACATACTCCCTTTATTTTGTTCTTTTGACTGATTGCTTTGGCTAGGATTTCGAGAACTATGTTGAATAGGAATGGTGAATATGGACTGCCTTGCGCTCCCGATTTAAGGAGAACTGTTTCCAATTTCTCCCAATTGACTGTGATATTTGCAGAGCATTTGCCATATATGGCTTCTATCAGTGTGAAGTAAGGTCCTCCTATATCTATTTTCCTCCTTTTTTTAAAATTCATGAAAGCCTATTGTATTTTTGTCAAGGGCCTTATTTTCATCAATAGAGATAATCCTGTGATTTTTGTTCTTGCTTTTATTAATGTAGTGTATTACATTAATTGATTTATGTATGTTAAACTAACCTTGCTTTCCAGGAATGAAGCCAACTTGATCATGGTGTATGATCTCTTTGATAATTTACTAAGTTCTATTTGCCAGTGTCTAATTGACAATTTTTTCATCTATATTGACTAAGAAAATTGATCTATAATTTTCTTTCCTGGTTAAGTCTTTGTCTGATTTTGGTGTCAGGATAATGCTAGCTTCCAAAAATGAGTTTGGCAATGTTCCTTTGCTTTCAACTTCATGGAAGAGTTTGAGAAGCATTGGTGCTAGATATTCTTTAAATTATTTGTAAAATTCTACTGTAGATTTATACAGTCCCGGACTTCTCTTTGTGGATAGAGACTTTACTACTACCTCAATTTCTGTGCTTCTTATGGGTCTATTCAGTGTTTTAAATGTCCTTTTAGTTCCATTTTGGTATTTTGTATGTGTCTAACAATTTATCCATCTCCTCCAACTTCTCCAATTCTTTGGAGTGTAAGTTCAAAATATTCTTCAGAATTCTCTTAAGTTTCAACAGTGTCCGTTGTGATTTCACTGTTTTCATTTCTATTTGCATTGATATGAGTTTTTTCTTTCCTTCTTTTGGTTAATTTAACTAAAGGTTTATTGTTCTTGTTTATTCTTTTGGAGAAGCAGTTCTTTGATTCATTAATTTATTCTAATGGCTTTTAGTTTCAATTTCATTAATTTCTGCTCTGATATTTATAATTTATTTTAGTCTATTACTATTTTATTTAGATTATTCTTAATTCTCTAGGAGACTGAAGTGCTTCCTTAAATTGTTTATTTGAAATTGCTCTGTTTTTTTCTTTTACTTTTTTCGTTTTTTTTTTTTTTTTTTTTTTTTTTTTTTTTTTTTTTTTTTTTTTTTTTTTTTTTTTTTTTTTTTTTTTTTTTTTTTTTTTTTTTTTTTTTTTTTTTTTTTTTTTTTTTTTTTTTTTTTTTTTTTTTTTTTTTTTTTTTTTTTTTTTTTTTTTTTTTTTTTTTTTTTTTTTTTTTTTTTTTTTTTTTTTTTTT
>PVKB01006624.1:0-55890 GCA_004027205.1 Ctenodactylus gundi
GGGACTGGACATACTGGGCAGCCTGGTTTGGGAGGTAGAGGGAAGTCACAGAGCTGCAGTCTGTGCTAAGCGGGTCTCAGGCAATGTGCAGGACTCAGGCCAGAGAGATGGCAGATGGGACTGGGAGGCAGGCAATTGCTCATCACAAGAGGAACCATCTAGGTCTAGGAACACTTGTGCTAATTAACTGTCTGCTCAAACAAATAGAAACATGAGCCTCAAAAGCTGAATCCCCTTTCTCCCCCCAACAAAATATATCTCTGAATTTTAGTTAGTAAACTGAACAACAGAGACAAAATCAAAACCCTAAAGAATTGAGGGTCAAATCAAGAGCAGGTCAGGCCAATAGTGGAAGGGAAGGTGTCATAAGATCCTTGTCTGCAGTCACTGTCTCTCAGCTTGTGGATTTAGGCAAATTTACACCCTCCGCTGTGATAATCTGGCTAATAACTAAAATAAAGACTTTTTTTTAGACTTTTCACTTTTTTCATGGAGAAAATAATTTACTAACAGGCTTTTTATTTTGTGTCACATCTATTTCTCTGTGAAGAAGAATCATTTTAAAGGACTCACTTTCTAAGAGGATTTTTAAAAACTTGTAAGTAAAATGAAAAGATAGGATAACATCAGGGGTATGGAAATTATCTTCAGCTCACTTTTACATATGCTGAGATAATTGAATTCCTTTATAGAACAACTGTTTGTAATAGAATTTTTCCGTTTCTCTCAAATACTGCTGTAAGTGACAGAGATCAAGGCAGATCTCATATCCTAGTGGGATAAGAAAAACATATACCAAACAGACTGATAATTTTATTTATATATTTCTATAATAAACTAGACAGTATACTACAGGGCAATGGAAAGGAGACTAAGTGTGAGTGACAAACAGAAAAATATAGGGAACTGCATGAAGATCTCGGAGCATTGCAAGCACTGAGAACAGACGCTAGCAGAGAACAGCTTCAAGTATGTAAGAATGTAAAAGAGGCCGAGGGAGGCTGGGTGCCATGGTACACACTCATTAAGCCTACCACTCCAGGAAGCTGCGGCAGGAAAAATGCACACTGAATTCAACCTAGGGAGCTTGGGCACATAGGAAGGCCCTGACTCAAAATTTTAAAATGAAAGTAAAGGCAGAGGATATAGCTCAGTGCAAAGACCCTGGACTAATTACCCTCCCTCCTTAAACCAAGGCAGGTAACTGGAGTAGAAAGGCAGAGACAGGTCACAGAGGATTCCATAAAATCTGAGCATGGCTCACAGTTTTAACAGCAATGGGAAGTCACTGAGAGTTTCAATGGAGTTTGATGGAATGATTTGTGCTTTGGGACATTGAAATCATACTTGTTACTGTGTGGGAAATAAACATACACAGGTGCCATAGAGGCTGGAAACAAGGTAGTTATCCCCCACCTCCCCCACCCCCGTGGGTGAGAAATGATGATGGTCTTAACAGTGAACTTTTACAGGGAATATGTGAACCCTGACTCCTCTTTTTTAAGATGTCAGAAGCCGGATATATTACCTTCTTAATCTAAATCTAATTTATTCTCCAATATGTAGGATTCACTACTGTGCCTCCCCCTTAGAGATGGGGTGGTAGTTCAATGAGGTGAGGTACACTGACGGCTGTTTAGCGTCTGACAAACAGACCTCTCTAATTCACAGTCACTCCTCCTGCAAATGTGCACTCTTACTTGCCTTCTCTTGGGACTCTTGTGCAGAAAATGCCTCCTGAAAATGGAGTCATGGTTATGAGGAATCAGGAGCCCTCTTCATTCTGGATCATCTTCCCAGGAGTTCCAAAAACTTGTTTCATTCAGCTACTTACTAAACACATTTTCATGAATGAATAACAAGTTATGAATCAAGAGTAAATCACAGACTTTGAGAGTATTATGGGAATTCATCCAAATGCCGAATTTAATGAGAAAAAGGAAAAAACGCAAGACCTATAGTGTTATATTTATACAAGTTTCTCCAGACAAACAGAATCAATACAACAAATATAATCTCTATATATTTCTCCTCTATGTCTTCTAAGTTGTGCGCATGGTTCAGTTCTTAGAGGCAGAACAAAAGGAATGGGGAAGGCCAAAGGTCCTAAAGCCCAAGAACTCCTAGGGTACTTCAGGGGCCAACCTCAAAGCACAAAGACTGAAGAACTTGTAACTGGATATGCAAGGACAGCAGAAGGGAAGATGTGCCCCATAGAAAAAAAGGAGATAGAAGTGTCCCTTCTACTTGCCTATTGGGTCAGCACATCCAGCCGATTGCAAGGTGGCCAGTCAGTTTGCTGACTAATGTATAGGTCTTCTTTGGAAATATCCTCACGAACACAGGCACAGGTAGTAATTTATCAATTCTCTAGACTCTTGGAATTCAAGTGAACCCTCACAGTTGGTTTTAAGTGCATACCAAGAAACAAACAGCGATTTAGATCTTATACCAAAAAGTATGCAGGCATTAGCATAAATCAGTAAATTTTGATTAAGCCTCTACGTTTGCTGAGCACTGAGCTAATTTCCAAATAATAATTCAAATGATGAGAGAATGTAAGAGTTTTTGCCTATTTCCCTCCAGCCACAGGCCAAGCTGTTCACTTGCTCTCAGTTAAATGATTCCTTCATAGAACACTGGATTCACAGTGGTCTTTACAGATGATTAATAATACTCCGACTGGCACCCATCAGACTTACACAACCGTCTGGTCACCACTGTGGGTGTCCGCATGACTCATTGTGCTCCATCTGGTCTGTACTATAGTAATCACTGTGGAAAAGCCAAAGATGACAGCATTTAGCACAATTTCTAGAGAGTCTTCTCCAAGATACCTAGATTAATAATAGGGTTTTCAGACATCTAAATTTCAACACTTTGTAAAAGACTGACTGGAGATAAATACAATTTCCAGGGATATTTTTTTTACCTGAGCCAGAATCAACCTGGAATTTGGCCTAAATTGAGCCTCTCACAACGGTAGCCACTCCTAAGGCTTTATTTTCATTAGACAGCATCTTTGTCTGATATTTTCTGTAATTTGGGAGTTAATATTCTGGATCTCTAGGAGGGACTTGATTTTACTGTCAAGAATCAAGAGCTTCCCTACTAGTTCTCATTCCAACAGGGCATGACAGGGTGTTACTGTGCCTAGGAGGACTGATGTGTCCTAGGGTCTGTTGAGATTTTGCATTCTACAATTCAGAAAATTTCCAATGAACGCAAACATGCTCATTTGGAAGAAGTTATTGTTATTGTTCCTTTTGATAAAAGATCTCCTTTCACACTTTAGAGCATTTTCACAAGTCACTTGCACTCCATTTTAAAATCCATTGCTTTCCATCCAGCCTCCCTCAGGGCAGCACAGAATGTCCCCAGCATTCATTTTCATTAAGCTGCCGTCAGTAGCAAAACGATGTAGGTGTAAATGAAGGAGGAACCAACGTCCCAGGTGTGACTGACAGACTTCATCTATTGATATTTTTTATACAACTTTGTTGTGGTGTCTTAGGATTTTACCACAAAAGAATTTTTATTTCTATGGGAGTCGTCTTGTCATACATATGGATTAATTTATTATATGCAAAATCATTCAGTCAGTCTTCATAGAAGAGAATACAAAAATAAATAAATAAAGAGCTTCCCAAGTCTGAAATTTAAAAGTGTTAAAAGAGAACTCAGTTCCTTAAAAGGAATCTCTTTTACTAGTTTAATAGATGTTCACGACAGAAACAGAGAGACAAAATTTTCCAGATGTCCACTATTTCCTCACACACACACACACACACACACACACACACACACACACACACCGAATCTGACCCCACAGGTGACATGACTACTCTAGCTACGAAGTGAGGTCACCCTTTAGATGTCGAGGGAAAGGATTGGCAGCAAACGTCACCTGTGATGTCCCCTCATCCCAGCAACCTTGTTAAGAATGTCCACCTTAAACAGTACTTCGGACAATTTATTTAATCATTTATCTAACACATGTCTGTTTAATATGCCTTGAAAATGACATGAGTGCTGAAAGTATTGGAAAGGCAACAGATAGATAGTAGACAGATAGAATGATCTACAGACAGAAAGACAGACAAACAGGCAGAGACACTTAAGAAACAAATAACATTCCTTTCAGCAAAACCACGTGTCTGGATTTAACTATCCAGAATACTACTAAGCATGTCTATGAAAAAAATTGATCTTTTAAATTTTCCCATTGAAATTTTTTTTCATATTCTTATTTGTTTATGAATTGGATATGCCTCTGAGTCTTCTCCCAGAGACTTGCTACCCCAACTCTAGGCAGTTAATTGCCTACTTTGATCTTCAAGTCTTATTAAATGGACATAATAATGTTTATTCCATAGGGGATTTACAGAGGACCTCTGGAGGTTCTTAGAACTAGCTCTTAGGACATGTGGAAACTAAGGTCTGGAGTCAACTACAGTTTCACTCCCAGATAACTGAACATTTCGCAGCCACACAGTTGTGATTTATTACCACACAACTCTGAGCAATTCTACCCCTATTATATTGATAGCAGGTGGTACAAGATGCATTCCTAATGTCCTGGAGAAATAAACTTCGGTTATCATAAAAGGGTACTGTTCACAGGAAACCAAAGCAACACAACGTAACGGACCACAAACCGTTCAAGTTCCACCTGCAAAGCGTTCTCTGCTAAGAATCACCTAAGTCTCACCTGCTCCCAGTGGGCGGTCTTCCCCTCATTCTTACTTGGGATGCATTTTTTTGGTATTCAACAGTGTCACTAAAGTCCTGCTTGGGAGGAAACTTCTCGGAACTCCATCACCCTGTAACTCATCCATGAAGCTTCATTTAGAACTGAGCAGGAATCGCTTCATCCTTGGCATAGCCCGTGACAAGAAGATGCTGTACTTGTCGTAAGAGTGTGCACCCGATTGTTTCCATGAACACGTTGTTGATGTTTAAGTTAAACCCAAGATGACAGAAGGCTAGGGCTCTCCCTTTCCTTCCCTGCGCGTCTGGCTGCTAGATTTTTCCAACACTTCAGTATAACTGAACAGGAAGAGTTCTGACAAGTGCATGAAAGCACTAGAGGTTTCTAAGGGGCAGCACAGCATGATCTCTGAGCTTGACATAAAATGTCATGAATGACACAGGCACTGTCAGGTGGCATTTAAATGCATTTGCATAAAGTTGAAAGACTCATTTCCACTAATCGTGCCTTCCCAAGGAAGCAGCCCTTTAATCTGTCAGAATTGTTAAGTAGTCACTTTCTAATGACCTGGACAATGAGGACCACTTATAAGGGGATTATAAATTTCCTTTTTCTACCATCTTGTGCTTATTACCATGTACAATATTATAATTATTTCCTCTCTATCTCTACATACCTTATAGTCACTGAAAAATACTTTTTGGCACAATGGTAAAGTCAAATACCTCTAAGAGAGTGTTCGCATAATTTCATTAATTCCTATTATTGTTTTTCAGTGTAAGTTGGTAATAGTGTATCATTTGTCACTTCCAATTAAAATAAACTATTCAGAAGAAAAGCACAGCAACAGTGAATAGGATTTAATATTGAAAAGACCAGGCGTGACTACTGCTGAGCAGAAAACAAGCTAAGAATATAAAGGAAAACAGGGAAAATAAAGAAACCATAAGGTAGACGACAGCTACAGTTGCAGTAAAATAGATCGTTCATCTACATGTTACCGGATTTTTTTTGTCATCGTTGCATGAGAAGAAATTGCAAACATCTTTATTTTTGTTGGAAAATCCTGGAGTGAAATTTAATGCTATTCTTCTCATTTCTCAACATTCTGACGAGATGTCAATTCTCGTGTTTGAAAGTTGTGTGTGTGGTGTCTGAGCTGTGGATGTTTCTGAAGGCCTTGCTAGTGTGATGTAAGAGTCATGAATTGAAAAATCGGAATACCATGCCCAAGAACCCCCTTAGGAAACAGCTGGAGTTGATCTCATTCTAGCGCTTCTCTTTAAGGTAAATGACTTGTCATTGTGTGTGAAAAAAAGCAATATGAAAACTTTCAGTGTCCAAAGTGCATGTACACACCAATGCATCACATTTTTCTTGGATCGACTTGGACTGGGTTTTCAGAAAACAGCCCTGAGATGGAGACAGTAAGACACACTCTGAGAGCCAAAGCTACCAAGGACAGAGAGGGGACAGAGTGGGTCAGAGGCAAAGCTGGCCCACATTACATAGATTTGTGCGTACAGAGACACAAGCACCATGGTAGTTTAGAGGAGGGGGCACACGAGACAGTTTTCCTGAACTAGAAATTCCCTTGAGAAGAATTTGGCACTTGATGGAAGGAAGAAGATGGAAAAGTGGGTTCAGGGAAACATTCTCTCCAGATGCAGGAAAAGATCTGAGTGACAACCCTGAGACAGAAACATGGACTCTCAGGTCAGCTGAATCACAACAGTTAGAAAAGAAAGTAAATATTCAAAATGAGGAGAAATATCAGATCCCTGAGAGCCTTGAATGCCATGCTAAGGACTCAGAGCTGTAAGGAAACAACTGGATGAGACAGAGAAGTTGAAATGGAAAGAGAAAAAGAAATCTTTTGGGTTCTCTCTGAGCAGATTTTCCCCCTCCCTGACATGCCAGACCCTTAATTTCAAACTCAGCTAGCCTGTGTAGATGACTTGCTGTGTGTTTGGTACTTCAAAGTTAATTCCTAGTATACATGACAGGGTTATTTCCAAAATAAAAGGAACATATATTTCTAATTCAAATGCCTCCTGACCAATTTTTTAAAGCAAAGTTTATGGAGCTAGAAAAATGAACATGTTCCAGTATACTCAGAAAGCTCACATCATGAGGAAATGCACACATCCAGGCGTTCTCCCTCCAACAGCCTCCATTGTGCAGGTTCTCATCAAAATTAATAGCATCACAGGGAATAATAGAATAGCGAAAAAAATCTACTAAGGAAGCATTTTTATCATCCCGAAATTGTGAGAGACATTTTGTGTGTACATGGAGACAGGTTTAGTTTTATTGCTTTAAAAAAAAACTTTATAAAATGTGCAAAGAGAGTTATTTTTTCTGCCACTACAAGCCTCTGGTCGAGACAAAGAAGAATAAATTTAATCTGTACAATAAGAGATTTTAAAGTTGGAAATATTATTATAAATTTAAGAAAATTTCCCCAAAGATAAGGTATCTGGGGATTTGATCCAGCGAGCACATCACAGAGGCTTAATAAACACTAGTGGAACGAAGGAACACTTTCCTAGGGTAGGTGCAATTAGTTTTCACCACTTTATAGTTGAACAAAGACAGGCATGATGAGATTAAGTCACTACCCTCAGAGCACCTACTTAGAAAGTGGCGGGTTCCATACTTAAATTAGTGGCCTTGACTCCACAGCCCACCTACCACATTGTAATGCTGCTCTGGTCTGCACGGCCAGAAGAGGTTCACGGACCTGGGATACGAAGCTGATCCAAAGCAGATGTGAGAAGCAAGAGGAAACTGAACAACATCCTGCAGATAAACACCATAGGAACTTGGAATATTTTACAGCTTTAAGATAAAAAGGTGATCCAGGAAGGAGGAGACACGTGGGACGCTAGGAGACCTCAATTAGACACCTTGATTTTGGATATGGCATTTCGTTCCACTTTCAGTCACCAATAAAGCTTTTTAAAAAATATCTCCTAATTCTACCTTCTTAGGGCTCCATAATCATACTTACTAAGCCACCGCACAGAGACAATTCGCATGGCTTTCTCAATGACCCTGTCCAAGCTCACAAGATCTTCTCACTGCTCTCGGGGCTCTGGTTACTTCATACACGGTATCCCACTCTAGGTTTTAAAGGCCTTTTCAAATTTTCAATCATACTTTTTGGGTTTCTTTGTTTTGTTTTGTATTTGGCGAGCAGAGGATCAAGAATCGTTCCTCTCTAGGCATTCTTCCTATGTCTTTATGATCAGTCAATACTACCTAAAGTTAAGGCGAACTAAAAGATTGAAATTAGACACATGGTTGCTAAACTGCATGTGGATCAGTCCTTTCCTCTGTTTCTAGTTACCATGGTTACTAGCCAAAGTTCTACCGCCTTACCCCTCCTTGAACTTGTATCATGTTAGATGTAGTCTATTTCTTCACCTTGCTATATGTTTGACAATTTCCATTCTGTGGTACGGCAAACTTGCTACTAACCTCTGAATTATTTGATAAGCACTCCACGTACACATCCATCAGATCATCCGGCAATAACATCACGATTCTGGGGAAATGAGCTAGGAACCAAATATATAACTGATATACATGCGGAGCGCAAAGGGTAGTCTGCTTAGAAAAATGCTGCCAGTGGCCACTTCTTTTTTCTTCTCCTTATACCACCTGCCTTTTCTGCCCAGAAAGTTTTCTATCCCTTTTTGTTTCTAATCAATGGATGGAGACTGTAACACCACCTACTTGATAAATAATATGAAAACGAAATGGGATGTCTCAGGTAATCAACACATAACCATTACCATTAATTTACTGTTAATAAAACAATACCTTCAGTTCTGTATATATAAAAAATCCTGATTGCAGAGATATTGATCTCAAAAGGCTCACATGAGTTCAATTGAGTTTTATTACTTTTTATATCCCTTGCATAGCCAACAAAAATCATTACTATCCCAGCCTTGTGAAAATAGAAAAACAAAGAAAAAAATGAACGCCAGTCACTAGCTATCTGTGAAGCTTCTCTGGTACTTGAATTTACACTCTTTCCCTTGAGCAGCCCAACCAGGTTAGCAAATAATTTATATTGCACTTCTCTGAGGTTACTGATAGTTTCATTTTTAGCATTAGCCTATTCCATAGAATACTTCTGCCAACATTCTAATTTTCTAATTCTAAATTTTGATTCACCCATAACAGAAAACATGACTGTAATATGAATGACACTTTCAGGTCATTACCAGGTTAGGTTCCTTCCATTATTTAGTAGGGGAAGAATGTCACATTGTTACCTGAATGCTAATATGAAAATCTATTATCTGTTATTTAAATTATGAGAAGAGGCTACAGAGGACTACCATAGCAAACATCTAGGAGGTTGTTTTTGAGCTTTAATGTTTCCACATTAGTATACTATGTATCATAACTCTAAACTGATATTCAAGGGGCATACTGTGACATGCAGAATTAAAATGGTTAATTTTGTATTTTGTTCATTCTATATGGCAGATTCAAGAGACACACTCTTTTTCACACTGTGTTAAAATTTAATAGCTTTTCAACAAATTTATAGGAGTAAATTACCCAGTATGTGGAGAAAAATACATACAGCAAACAAATAGACCATTTATTGGCTATAAATGGATGCAAGAAAAACATATATTATGGAATCATCGTAACACCTCTCTGAGGTAAAATTTATTTATATTTGTAAATGAAGACACTGTAGCTTGTGGATTTTCTAACTGTATTTTTTGAAATCACAAATCAAAGATCGAAGAAGTTTACATGACCTAAAACCCTTGAATATTACCCATTAAAACATTCACTAAATTTTTATACATTTCTCAAAAAGTATTTACTAGAATATAGTGAAAGCCCTTTCTAAACTGTATGTTCTGACTTCTACCAGTAATAATAGAAATGAAACGTATATTAAAAATTGGAGGTGAGGCAAAATGCTAGAGTAGATTTGTATACTTGCCACAAAGCACTCATCTCTACTATAAAATGTGTATTTCGAATTGTGGCCCTAGGATTAAGGGAGCAAGCAAAAGGACTCACAAATAAATAAAATTTGAAGCTAATTCTTAGACAGAAGACTTTTCTAATTAGATTTTCCTTCAAGGCAAACATTGATATCGCAATGGTAACCAAGAGACCAAGCATCCAATTACCTGCAAATCAAAGAAACTGAATCTTAGTCACCTGCACTGGACTCATGAGGATAATGCAATAATAAAACAGCCCCACTGTGAAGCAAAAGAAAGATCCCCCCCCCAAAAAAAAGAGGTAAAAATTCATTATAAGATGACACCACATTTTTAGTTCAAGTTTTCTACAGATTACTACTATCTATGGCCCTGGATTCAAACACATGAAACATAAGAAACAAAACTGCCATGAATAAGAAACAGTAGAAATAAATCTCAGAAAATATATGAGAAGGTAAGAGCTGAAATTTTCATATGTACAAAGAAATAATAAAAAGTAGTATGCCAGGTAGATTGAAAATATATCAAACAAAAGTTTCTTTTTTTGTTGCTGAAAATTGAACCAGCAGCCTTTGGACGGAGCTACTTCCTCAGTGTCTTTTTAATTTTTCAACACAGACTAACAAGCAGCTTAGGTGTTCAACTATTCAACTTTGATCCATTTGCCTTAGCCTCCCGAGTAGCCGGAGTTACAAGTGGGAGGCACTGTACTCAGCATAAAGTAGAACTTTTATCAGAAACATAGTTAATAAAATAAAAATAAAGGTGAGATCAAATATAGCTGAAGAGAAAATTATCTAAGCGAAAAGCAGATCTAGAGAAGAAATAACAGAAACAGATAAAATAGAAACTGTGAAATAGAAGGAAAGTTGGTCATTAGAAAAAGAGATGTATGTATTCATCCGTTCTTCATGCCGAGAATTGAAAAACTCAGTGAACTAGGCCGTGTTCATCTTGATACACTCTCCTCCATGTTGGCCAGAAGTCTCCGTACTTGCTTTGGAAAGGAAAAAGAGGAACGGAGAAATACAGCAAGACTCTTCACTGTCTTGGAACAATACACTTCTCTTCCACTCAACCTACCATTGACTAAAACTCTCCCAAATCATCTGCCAAACAGCAATGAGACTGAAAGTGGCTTTCTTAGGAAGAACAATAAAAATCATCAGTTTTCAACTTACAGGTTTATATCTCCAGAAAAAAATATCACTCAGAATAGAAGACAGAAATACTTTCTAAGTTACTGTGAATATATCTATAGCAAGGACCCTGCCAAACACTGTATTTCAGTAAGGGGACAAATCATTTAGGAAGAGAGACCCACGCTTCTGACGAATGGATGAAAAAAATAAACTGGCAAATACTCAGTGAATCCAAATAAATATTTTACATAATATAATATTAATGTATAATTTATTGAACTTCAAGGAAAAGAAGAGTTTAACTACTGGACAAAATACATGCAAAATATGCAATTATTGATTTAAATAATGTGTTATAAATTTTCTTATACTGTTTGGAGTATGTGGGTTTTGATGTTATAACTTGAAGTGTCAAACAGGAACATAGAACAAACCTTTAGGAAAATCACCAAAGGGATATAAAGAGAGAACACATCAGCTGAAGAAAAAAATCAACTGTGAAACAGAAAAAAAAAAAAAACAAAACTAAAGGGCTCAAAAAAGGAAAAAATTGAAGGCAATGTTTGGTTAACCTCTCCCTCACTCAAAATCTGAGTTATGTGCTCAAGAATTCATCAACATATATCAATAATGAAGGGCTGAAAATGACACTCTGGTTTTGAATATTAACTAAATCAATATTGCAAAAGTAATATTAAGTTGAGGCAAAACAGACTTTATGATAAAAACTAATTCTGAGTTATCAAATAAGTCATTGCATAATTGAAAATAGAAGAGCTTAAATATGTATATAGCTAAAATAACAAAATAACAACACAAAGTCTAACTTACTGAAAACGCTTATGAACAAGTTAATCTGTACTGAAATTTGGAACGAAAGGAAAAGTAACAAATAATCAATATTGTGAATGAAATATGGGCATAACTACTGAGTCAGAAGAATCCTAAAAATTAAGAAAATTCTACAAACTTTATACCAACAAAGTTTGTTTAGAAAAATTCTTGGGAAAAATTAGCAATTACTCAAGATATAGACTAACCAATAATTAAAAAAAAAACTTTAAAATTTTCCCACCAAGATTTTCCATCAACTGGCCCATACCGTTTTATAAAAAAATTTTAGCAAACTTACATGAAACAGCTAAGTCTAATCCTTCACAAAGGCTTTCAGAGAAAAAGTTTACAGCTCCCATTCTTTCTACTGGACTAGCTTAACTTTTATAACAGAACACACAAGATGTGAGTATTGTAAATTAACGGCTACTTTTGCTCCTTTATACAGACCAGCATTCTAAACACAGTATTAGAAAGTCTCCTTGTATAAATATAATAACACATCATGGACAAATGGAGCTTGTTCTGGAAATAACTTGAGTTCAACTTTTGTTTAAAAATGATGTAATTATCCAAAATTTGCTTTAAAATATTCTAAAGCCTTCATTTCTATTTTTTGTTTTCTGTTTTTAATTTGATCAAAAGTCTTCATTTTAGTATCTGAAATGTCTTAAGTGCTCCACCGTCACTGCATATGTTCCACATTGTACACTGGTGCCATTGCACCTGAGGCAACAGAGAACATAAATCATGTAAGCAACAATTAGAAAGAAAAGAAAAATCTCCCATTAATTATACACAGATTGTCCAGAGAGAACTCTAAGTTCTTTAGAAAGAGATTATTAGAAATAATAAGAGAGGTAGATAATCTACGTGTCTCTAAGATAAATTACCTGCATTTTGTTTCTATGCATCACAATAAAAAGGAAAGCAGATATTTTAAACATAATATTCAAAATTGCATTAACTACTTTTGGTCAGGAGAAGTGAATCTAAGAAAACAAATAGAAGACTTTGCTCTATTCATAGAATGTTTGAGCTTTCCTGAATTTAAAGAGGTACAAAAATAAAGTCCTATTATCTTAACAGAGAAATTTATCTTATTAGACTTTAATGATGTCAGCTAACTATTAATGCATTTCCCAAATACCTATGTATTGCATGTAGATTTTCAAGTTTACTTATATTAAAATTTAAAAAGCAGGCTCTTGACCTTCAATTTCTTTTTTTATACTTTTCACTTTACAGATCACATGTTAAAAACATATCAGCAAGAGCAAGAAGGAAATGAATCCAGTTTTATGGCATTATTATTACTATAACCTTTTCAATTCCCTATTAGAAGTGGCCCAGAAGGAGTCTCTCAGGAAATCTAGGAACATCGTAAAAACCAGAGCCCTAAGTTCTTGGTGACCTCAACCCCGCTCAGACTCATCCTGCCCTCTGACCACACCCAGGTGATACAAAATAATTGCTTTTGCCAAATTAGTCAGAGACATGATAAAATTTTTAAAGTCCATTTTTAGCAGTGAAATATTGAAAAAATTCATTTCTCACTGAATCACTCAGCAGACTTTGTTCATTAGTCTATAAACTTCCCACAGTGATAACTTGAAAAAAAAAAAGAACTGCAAAGAAACAGAAAAGCAACTTACATAAATGCAGAGAAGTAAATTCTGCTAACAAAAATCATTTTTTTAAAAGGTTGGAAACCTCAAGTTCAAGACTATCTTCTTATGAAAAGGAAGCAGAAAATTTTCTTTTTATTATAGTGACTAATTTAACAGCTTTTATTTTCTTTATTGAAAGAAAGATGCTTTGATAATAGGCTGGCCAGGGCTACTCCATCATGCAAGGGTGGATTAAAAAAAAAAACCTGCCAATGACTGTTCATTCAATGCTTAAGAAGCTACGCCTCCTCCACGCAAACATGGCTTTCACACAGAAGACAAGTGTCATTGTCATCTTTCTTCTAGGAATATCAGCAAATCAACCAGAAGAGGAAATTTTCCATGTTCACAACAGGCATCCTTCATTGTAAAAATTTACATGTCTGCACTGCTGCAATACAGTAGTGACTGTGAAAAAGACAGTAGTATCCAAAATTCATGTTTACATGTAAAAATATGCAGCAGCATGAATACATGAGTGCTTCTGCCTGGCTGGCAGACATTGGAAAGTACGGCAGTGGCGCCCAAGGTCCAATGCCTAATGGTGGCATCAGCTGCCCAACATGGCAGCCCTGTTCTTCCTGCCTAAGCATTCCTGAATGGGCATTTGCTTGCCCATCACAAGCTTAGAAAGAGAAATAAATTGTTTATTCAAAAAAAAAAAACAGCAGTAATAACAACTGTGTTAACATCTATTGAATGACATTTTTATAAGCCGGAGATTCTGCTGAGTGATTTAAATATATCACCGCATCTAATTTGCAAATTTCTTATGAAGTAAATGTATTTCCCATTTTCTGATAACCAAAGCCAAACCTCATGGACGCTGAGTAGCTTGCTCCAGATGGTGGGGCTGGTCCCTGGCAGAGGATTCAAAGGCAAATCCACCTGACTCTGAAACCTGTGTACCCTACCACTGTGCAGCACTGATTCTAAAATGTATACATGAGTAAAAAGAAAAACATGAAAGAAAATTATAATTGGAAACCAAAAAGATAAAAAATTGCCAAAGATAGACAAGTTTAATACTGGACTGGATATTTCAAACCCATACGTAGCTTTACTGAAGTGAACACCGTCTATCTAGAATCTCCCTACCCACTTAGTTACCTAGTGGCTACCTACGTGTTCACTGATCTATCTCTTTTTCCCTACCCCAGATCTCTCCCACACTACGTTAAAATCACTGCACAGACACGTAATAAAGTGTGAACAGAGGACCTGACGCTCCCAGCACAGTGACTGAATTAGTAATTTGATGAGATCCAAGTGAAGCCAATCATCATCTTTTGGTATAAAAGATCTGAATGCAGGGAGGACAAGCAGTACCCTGATTCTTTTGAGACGATAAATGTTAGTCGCTGTCCAAATCTGACGATGTCTTGGGCAGTTTTTGCTGCCCACGAGCAAAGCTTACTAAGGCACTATGGCAATACTGAAACTGGAGTTGAGGCAGAGAAACAGAACTCATGATGTCATTTGAAGTCCATGATACGACAGTGTGAGGAACTCATGACACCGCTTCAATATTCAGGACAAGTAAAAATCTTTACTTCTTTCTTTAAAGTAGTTGGAGTCGAGTTTTTTCCTAAAGTAAAGAGAACTGTCTCATTTCCATTTAAACTACGCCCTTTCATATTTCTTTTGAAGATTTGCTACTCTTTCCTGTGTCACTTTCCTTTACGTACTTTATGCATTTCTATTTCTCAGTCTTCCTTCCGGCAAAGATAAATAGTGTCCATGGGCAAACAATCCCCGTGTCTCTTAGGGCAAGGTAATGCTTGGGCTGAGCTAACAGAGGATGTGCTGTCTACGTGCTAAAAGACAAAGAAAAAAAACACCATGAAATTACTGAATTACTGTCCCAAATGTCATGTCAATAGGATATGAAGCAATAGAATCAGAAATGCAAATGTGTTCTAGTAAATTTAATCAGTTCTGCAGATATCTGAGCCTACTCTAGCTGTGACTGTCATATGCCCTACTTTGATTCTTTCAGGTTTCTGTAATTCTGTTTAACAGACACTCTTCTGAATTTCCCAAAGTTATATAATTCTGTGTGTGCCATTCACCTAAGAAATCCAACTTCTCTATATATTATCTTTGATAATTAGATATTTTTTATTAATATGATTTAAATAAACTTCATTGTAGCAAATTCAGTATAAAATCTGGGTATGGTATTATTGCTGTCTTCAAATGATATACATATTTATATACAAGTAAAATAAAAAGTTATAACCTGTCTATAGTCTTTCTGCAATATTACCACAGGGCTAATAGTGGCCCTCCTGGTGAGCATACTGGAGAGTATTTCCCTAGGGGTAGAAAGTAAATCTGCAGAATTCGAGGCACATCATGCAAATACCTCAGTGTGACACACAAACAGAATGTCTATTGAGTATTGATGTTTAATCTGATACACAAACAGAGACTAAGCAATTAAGGCAACTGTGAAAATTTTGTTTATAATGTCTGACAAAGTTATTCTTGAATGTAACCAGAGCTAAAAATAAAATACAGTTCTTGGTGGCATACGCTTGTAATTCCAGTACTTAGGAGGTTGAGGCTGGAGGATTGCCGTATGTTTGAGTCCAGCCCTGGCTGTGCAGCGAGATTTGGCTATGTAGTGATTTCAGCACCAACAGAGACTAAAGAGTAAGAACCAGTGTCAAAGAGAAGAGAGATAGACAGACAGACAGACAGACAGACAGAGAGAGAAAGGCAGAATACCTTTGAAATGTTCTGAAGATTTCCCATAACTTAGAATGAGAAATAAAAATTCTTAGTTTTAAGTAAAAAATAAGAAGTGCTTCAATTAAACTAGAAAAAATGATTCCTGTACACTAAAGATGTTTTCCTCATGAGAAAAGCCAAATAAGAATAATTATTATTGCTAAGCTTTAAGAATCAAGCTTAATGTAGACTTATTTAAAAACTGCAAATAAATTGTTCCCAAATTGCTTCAGTGATTTAAAAAAATTAAAACTATTATCAACAAAACTGATTTTCTGGGTCTTGTTTGTTAATAAATTTGAAAACAATGAAGATATGTTAACAATATAGGTCAAGCAGCAGGGCATGTGGAATCCAGGCAAGATATGAAAATTATTCCGGGAAAATTCTTCAGCTCTTAATCTCACTGTTAATTTCACAGAGAGAAGCCTCACTCCATCAGAGAAAATGGAGGGATTTTCCTTTTCTTTTCATTTTCTCTCTCTTTTTTTGTATGTATAAGCAGATGTAAATGAAAATCTTCAAGGCTTCCCATTTAGGGACAGTAGGAGAAATAGTATCAATATCTGACATGGAACAGAAACAAGGCCACAAGCGCTTTTTAAGTACACAATGTTTTACACTTAAAGTTTAAGGACCAAGAATTTACTTGAAAAATGTTTTTGGCTGTATTCCTCATGCTTATTTTTCCTAGGACTTTGACATTATTCACAGTTACATAAAGCAGGAAGAACATAATCAAAAATCGTAGTCAGGTACGTACTACTGCCTCTCTTCCAAACGACACTTCCATTGTTTGGAATACGCAAAGGCTTTTTGAGCAAGATCAGGTGGTATGGAACAGTAATGCTATGGAAGGGAAAACGGGAAGTTAGGAGGTGTGCATGTGAAAAACACACAGTTGTGTTGATCTACGAGGACATTTGAGCACAGTAAAAACCCCCGTGATGCTTAGGAGCGTTAAGCGGTTTATACCATAAAGAAAGAACATGATCATTCAGAGTTGCCAAACAGAAAGCAGATGGAGATGAAAATCTGAAATTAGAAACGTAAATTCGTCACATCACAGCAAGGATGGAAATGGTCTTTGGCCTCACAGATATCCATTTAAAAGTTATTTTATACACTAGAATGGAAAATCAGGCATAATATTGGTTGGCAACAAAATTCAACCTTCTCCTCTCCAAAAAAAAAAAAAAAAAATCCCTCAAATTTTCTGTAGAATTTGAAAAAAATACTCTACCATTTCCACCAACTTTTCAAATCTTCTATTGATTTGAGGTGAAAACTTTCAGCTTACAAATTTGGTTTAAAATAGATTTTGGTTTGTATACATCATCTGGGTAAAACCACAAATTTTAAAGAAATAAACTGCTGGTGTGTTTAATAAGAACCAGTACTACTGAACGTATTAGGTATTATCCCAAAAATCACTTTTGAACATATAGAGACCTAAGAGTGGTTGCTACATGCCTTGCTTTACCGCTTCCTTGTTAAATCTGTCTTCATAAGAGTATGCTGAAAAGCCCCTCAGCAATCTTTCTGTAAAATGGAAGAATTACTTCCTGCTTCTATGTTTTAAATTTTTTGTGGGATTTTACTCTAACAGAAATATTAAGCCACAGTTCCCTTTTAATAGGTTAGACGTGGAGGTGAAAAAAGATGGAAAATTTTATTTAACAATATGTGTTCCACAGGGACTTGAAACTTGCTGTTAAGGTGCCTGTCAAAACCAGACAACCACAACACAACACAGGCTGGAACATATTATCAGCATCGGAAAAAATATCAATTCATTGGAGGGAACATTTTTTACATCTTGTGCAATGCAGTGTGTCGCATTTCACTAATAATTGTAATTTATATTTTCATATCTATATCCACTTTTATTATGAAATTTAGGAATCTAAAGCAAATTTGAAACAATAGTGTAACATATACTCTCACCGAGACACATCATGAGCATTTTGCCATATTTTGGGGCATTTTCTCCCTCTGTATTTGCTTTCTCATGGCCAGTGGGAGCTTGTTCAGAGTCAGATCTAGCTACACATTCTGTACATACACACATATACTTTTTCTCTCTCACACACACTTTAAAAATCATTTGAAAGTAGGCATCTGACATCCTTAGCATTTTATACTTAAGCATGTCAAAAAACATACCCTAAAAATAACATTTTTAGCAGAAAAGAGATATTAACCATCCCCAAGAAAATTAGCAAACCAATCTAGTTTAATACAGAGCTCATACTTAAACGTTCTCAATTATGCAAAAATTATGGTTAATAAAAAGCTAGGAGTGCTTATTAATTATGCAGATTAGACTTCATTGTGACATTTTTGTTCATAATTAGAACATACTTTGCCTCATCTACCTGTGTTATTCTTTCATATTCTTTCCTCCTTTTTTCCCTAGCCTCTCGCTCTTATCAACGGATTTCTTTCTCCCCCGGGAGTCCACATATGAAAGAAAACATGTTTTACTTGTCCCTCTGAATCTGGTTTATTTCATTTAACATGAGGATCTCCAGTTCTAGCTTTTTTTTTTCTGCAAATAGTATGCTTTTCTTCTTTGTGGCTTAGAAATACTCCACTGTCTTTAATGACCACATTTTTTATTTTCTGTTCATCCATGGACAGGCCTCCAGGCATTGGTATTGTCAATTGTGCTGAGAAAAAAAACATGGGTAGGCAATTATCTCTGCACTAAGATTTCTTTAATTCCTTTGGGAACACCTCAAGAAGTGGTATAGCTGAGTTGTATGATTTTTTTTCTATTTTTAGCATTTTGAGGAAGTTCCACATGATGTTCATTGTGGCTTTACTAATTTACATCAACACCAATAGAGAGTAAGGCTACCTATTCTTTAATAATTTCTGTGTCACTGAAAACTTGTGTGGTCAGACCAATTGTCTCAACAATATTCCACAACTGGAATATATCTGATTTTTCCCCATGTTTATCTACAGATTTAAAGTAGCAAATATAGTTCTTACAGAATGCTTTGAACTCTATGCATTAAGGGCCAATATGTCTAAATGACACAAAAGGCCAGGTTGCCTCATTATCAGGGATGCTAATAATATTTATTATTTGGTGAGGATAGTTGATACTAATTTCTTTGTTAAAGAAATGTTTCTCTCTTATAAATATTGACTCATCTATGTATAACATCCTCAGATTGCACGAATAACCTACACCCTGACAACTTTTCACCCAATGTTACATGCGTGTATTTGTGTTAATTTCCTTTTTTGCTCAAAAATAATTTTTATTATATGTCTGAATGACTGAAACATCTCATGTCGAGTATAACATTTCTTCCACCAGGCTTGTTATTTTTTTGATGTGATTAGCTTTCTTGCTGATATAATAGCACATCTTAGGCTTGTTATGCGTGCATTATGACCCAGATCAGTGATTTCTTCCAACATGCCTTGATTTCTGTTTATTTATTACCGAGACACATTACTCAACATCCAAATTTAAGGAAACAAAGAATCAGTTTGCCTCCCAGTCTCAGAAGGTCTCAGTTTGGACATGGGCAGCTGGCAATGGTGGAGGCACAGGGAAGAAGTCTGGCAGGAAGAAAGCTGTGCAGGGCAGGGCACACGGGAAGCCACACCACGAGGTAGGGTGAAGCTAATGTGTATCCTTCCAGGTCACGTCCCGGGGAGCTGCCTCTTGTGGGTCAAAATACAGAGATCCCCCACTTCAAATTAGGCCCCACTTTTAACAAATACACAAGACTTTGTGGGAACATTTCAGACAAAACCATGATAATTTGAGTAGAAAATACAATATAAAAAATATTATCTGGAATCTCACCGTGTTTGTTACCAAAGCACCCAGGCTTTTCCATGAACAAAGCTAGAAAATACTTTTATTTTGAATTAAATTTTTACTATAGTGAGCAGTGGTTGAAAACAGGAGAGGAAATGATTAAAAATGAAAACATGAGGGAATTTGGGTGAATGAACTGTTTTCCATTTTGAATGAATGGTGGTTACGTAACTGAATCTTTCAAAGCTCAGATATCTGTACATCAAGAGGGTATTTGCTTAACTTTAAAATAATTTATAAATTCATATTTATACATATAAATTCAATCACATTGCTCTATCATGTGATTGCTTTACTCTTCTACATCGCAAACTCTGGTTTTCTACAATATCATCACATTTGCTCAACGGGCTCATACAATATCAGAGGTCAACAACACCAACAGCACTGCCAGCCATGACAAATCCAGTGAGTCAAGTTCAAGGTTTCTTTGCATCACTTTAAAATCCCAGAATGAACTCAATTAAGGGGTGAAGTCTGGCCACTGTTTTCGTGAGCTACTAGCATTGTTCTTTCCACATGCATCACAAAACTATGTAAGTTAGCAAACGTATAGCGTGGCTCGTAAGTATTCAGTTTTAGGGTTTTCTTCTCCTTATGATTTTTTTGGATATGTGAAACATTTTTCTGATCTAAAAGTTCAAGGTAAACAAAAATCTTTTCCCCCTTCATTAACCCTAATCCTTTGGATTCTATTTCTTGATCGTTTGCAACAATAAATACATATTTTTCTCTTTTCTTACACAAGCATTAACTTAGTATAAAAATACTCTGTTAACTGATGCTTCATTCATAGCGATATACTTTGGAGATCACTATAATTCACATATTTTTTTTACTGCCAGAGTATCTTTCTATATTTATGACATATAATACAACACAGTGTATGATCTTATGACATGCTTTATGTCAATGGAAGTTAACCCTTAGAGTGAATTTCTGGATTTGAGAATGCTAACTAAAACCACAGATGCATAGAAGGTTTTGTCGCAGATTACCACTTTCCTCTCCAGAGCAGAAGCCACACTTTATCCCATGTTTTAGGGTCTTTCCAGTTGCTGGAACACAATACTTATCAGTCACAACCTAACTGGGAATAGGTTTACTCGGCTTGGTTTACAGTAGGTTTGGTGCAAAATTGGCTGGCTCAAGGCAGGAACGCACTGCAGAAATGAGGGACAGAGGAAAGCTGCTCGCCATGGCTGCCAGGAGGCAGAGAGGAAAGGAGGAGCTGAGAACTGAGTAGCCTTCACCAGGTCAGGGCCCCAGAGACCATCTCCTACCTGGCCCCATCACCAGCAGCACACTCAGCTACTGAATTCATCAACAGGAAAATTCTCCAGTATGGACAACACTCAAAGATCCAGTCACCTCCAAACCCATGAGGCTTTCGAGGGATTTTTAGACCTAAACCATAACACCCTCCTGTCCCTGACTGAAGTGCTGATGATACTGTTTTCCCATAGTCCTGCAACGTCACCAACAAGTGCATTATAGTATATGTAAGATACTACCGGGTAGGTGAGAATTTACTAGTTCCATGTTGTTATGACTGGATCTGGAATGTTCCCCAAAGCCTCATGTGTTCTGACGTTGTGGATCACCTATGCATGTCACATCCTATTAGGAAGTAAGGTGTGGTGTCACAGTGTGCCCAAGAGTGACAGATGCCCAAGGGTGTGGCCTAGGAGGATTTACTGTTATCGTGGCTTCTTACCTGGAAAGGGCTACTTCCCCTTATGGTGCTGAGAGCAACTGTTCTCTGCTAGACTCTTCCACTATGTTGCCACTGCCAGTAGACCAAGAGCATGCAAAGATCTCTGCAAACAAACCTTTCCTTCCTTTACTTGTGTGTAATGGAAATTGTGGTCCAGCAACAAGAAACCGACTAAGGTCCCTATGTTGAGTATTTATTTTATTATGATTTTCTGTTCATCCTTTTTTAATATTTTTATTAGGGTTATCTTTTCCTGTGTTTAAGATTTTTTTAAAAATGAGCAGATTGGTCTAACTGATAATATAATTCACACATAAAATTTCATATTTCTATGTAAAGATATTTTAGTTTATATAATAGAATTCATCAATACTTTCTCTCATTTTTCTCTGGATTTTTGAATCACATTGAAAAGGATTACCCCAGGCCTAGCCCCAGATGAAGAGAGATACTCGTATTTTGTTCTGAGACAGGGTCTCACTCTGTAGACTATGCTGGTCTTGAGCTCACTACATAGCCAGGCTGGTCTCAAACTCATGGCAACTCTCCTTCCTCAGCCTCCTGAGTTCTGGGTTTATAGGTCTATGCTATCACACCCAGCTTCTATGGAGCTGGGGGATTGAACTCAGGGCCTTGTACTTGATAAGCAAGTGCTGTAATCACTGAGTTATTCCTCCAGTCCCAAATTCCTGTTTTAGCATTCACATTTTGCCTTGAAGATTTGGATTTCTGATCCATTTTTAATTTAGCCCTTAAGCAACTAAAAGAAATCTTGTCATTTTAAAATGACTATCCACTTGCTCCAAACTACTTAATGAAAAGTAGCCTGAGACATAATCTTAATACTGCAATAAAATTCGAAATGCACCTGGATCCTGCTGTATCTGCTCCACTGCTCTGTGTGTTCACAGACCAGGTCAGCACTGTTTCCCCTGAACAATCTTTAGAGTACATATTAATATCTGGTAGGACCAGACAGTCCTCACAGTGTGTTTAAAAAAGTTTCATAACCTGATGTAACTACACACTTATTTTTGTAACTGAACCTGACAAGCAACCCACATAGATCCAGAAAATTAGAGATAAGAGTTCATAGGGAACTCATTCACTGTCAACATCAACTTGAGAAGACCAATGTTACTGTCCTTCATCTAAGAACAGGAATTTCTTTTTCCTTTAGGCCCCTGCGTTTCTACATTTTAAGGAATTTCTTAGTATTTTATCTTTTTGTTGCTGTAAGTTTTATTTCACTGCTTTTTTTTTTTTTCCATACAGGGTTCTTCTCTGAGTTCAGGTTGGTCCAGCTAAAACATGTTGAAGTTATTGTATGGCAGAGGTAGTGGGGATGTAGAATAGAAGTAATCTTGTGTGTTTATGTGTGTGATCAGCTGCATATGGTGTCTCCCTACAAGTGGCATATTCAAACCCTAATCCCAACGGGATAGTATGAGACACTGCGACCTCTTGGAGATATTTAGATCATGGGGGTGGAGCAGCTATGACAGCTTCTAATAGGAGAGAGAAGGGCAGCCACGAGAGCAGAGAAGCATGGCTGCCTTAACCCAGGAACAGGATCCTCACCAGAACCCAATCCCTTTACTTTGATCCTAGACCTCTCAGCCTCCAGAACCACAAGAAACGATGCTACTTAAGTCACTCATACCACAAGTCGTCACACACACATAAACACGCACCCCAGAATACTTCCGGTAAACTCATGGTTTAATCAATCTACAGATGCACAAACAACATTCTTGACAGTTTGAATATTTACAATTCTTCTATACTTTGTTAGTTTAGGAAATGGTTAACAACATGTCCTTCGTTTTAACTTTTGTTTCAGCCTCCGAACAAAAAAGTTAACAGCACAGGGTAACTACTGTATTAGACCATGTCTACTGAAAGGAAAGGACACAACCAAATACCCAGAGGAACAAAGACCAGAAAAAGAGAATATGCACGTAAGGTAAGACTTGTCAAGGATGTTTTCCAGCGTTAATGAGTTTAATGTTTAAAGTTCTTTTGCACTATCCAGAAAGTCTTCAGCAGGCATTATATGGAATCTAGGGTTAGAAATCAGACACTGAGACAGGTTGGGGATATAGTGTGCATTTCTGGTGTCACCTGACCACAGGGGGATAAACACTATTCAGGGAAACTGAGAAGAGTAGAAGATTCAGAAAAATATGAAGGAAACCACCACAGGCAAAAGGTGTGGAAAGGGAAGCAAAAACCACATAAGACACAGAAAGTGTAAGTAGATCTTTTCTATTACTGTGAAAACCAAGGGAGCGGTGGAGTGTAAAGAGATAACGCTACGGTGGAGGGCTTGGGCTGCTTCAGAGAGGCCGGTAGGTATGAGCCTGCGACGCTCCAGGGACTAAGTCCAGGTGGATGTTGCTGACTTTCAGAGAGAGCAGTTTCACCGTCATCTGGACAGAAGGCTGAGAGCTGTAACAAGGTGCTCATAGCTGATGTGTAAGAGAAGGGAAGGAAGGGAAGGCAGCACATATAAATAAATGTTACAATTTGCAGAAAAAAAGGGGAGGACATAGGGCGAGACCATGGGAGCAATGTGGAATGTTTACAACAGTCGGACAGACTTGAGTTTATTTTACAAAGCAAGATATGGCTGCGGCTGATAGGGCACAGAGAAGGAAAAGGGAGCCACAGAAGCAGCAGCAGATCAAACGTAGGGAGGGGCAGGCCCTCCTGGACTGTGACGCTGACACCCGGAAACGAAGCGGGGTTCTCACATGACAGTTCTGGGAAACTGAACAAGTTGTCCCTGATGTTCTCAATTGTTTCTTTCCAGTTAAATGACCAATGTTATTTGCTTGTGGGGCAAACTTTCTTTTGTAAAACCTAACTGGTCTTGAACTACAAAAAAAAAAAAAAATAAATAACATATGATGAAATCAAATTCAGCCTTTCAGCAGATTTTTATTTTTCTTTCCTTTTCTGTATGTGTTCCCGCTGGTCTGCGTCTAAGCACACTGAGCTGCTCTTGAGTCATCCAGCAATGAAGATCCTGAGGTCTGGCACAGGCGCCTCAGAATGGAAAAGGAAGAAAGAATACTTAAAGTCAGTGTACAGCTCTCAGCAAACTGTGCCACCAACACTTGGTGATTCTTGTCCTTGTGTACTCATGAGCTTCCTTCTCCAGTTGTCGTAGCAGCCTGCCCATGTCTGTACTACTGGGTATGAATGGAGTGGGGCAGCAGAGCCCGTGGCCAGGTCTCTCAGGAGGACATCATCTTACGAAGGCCCAGTTTGAGTCCCTGCAAGTCACCAAGGCCAAACACACATGCAGAGAGGAGGAAAACATGCTCACGCTACATGATAGATAGGATTAAATTTCTGTGCTAATTTTGAGCCCTGTTTCAAAGACTTCTCATAAGTTAACTCATTTGTTATTCCTACCAACCCTCAGACATAAAGACTATTATTAGCCTAACTTTAATAAAAGGCAACTGGGAAATGAAAATCTTCAGGAATTTGCCCAGGGCCAAAGCTATAAATGGCAGAGTCAGGATCTAAACCCAGAAATCCTCTTTTTCCTTGTTAAAGGAAAAAAAAATGAGAAAACTTGAGCTAGTGTAAGTTAAAGGTGAGATCTACTTTTGGTACAGCAGGGAGTTTCTCAATAAAAACATGGAGAAGGGAGGGTAGGGGAAGGGAGAATGGGAGAGCGGGAAAGCCCTTGTCACCTTGACAAGATATTTATGTGCACAAAATACTCAAATCCATTGTAAACCTTAAATTTTGCACTTGTACATATCAATGAAATGGGAAAATAAAAAGAGATTGGATCAAAAACATATGGAGAAAGGAATGAGGACGAATATCAAATAAAGAATGGTAGCGACGACTTTTGCTTGTCCAGGATTCTGGGGATGAAAACCAAGGACTCCTGACACTCCCCCATGCCTCCTAGCCTGCGTACACACCATCAATGACTTCACCAGGAGTTTGCACATATGATTCAATCATAGGAACCTTCACTGGGATAGATTATATGTTTCGAGAAGGGTATTTTCTCATCTGTGGTTGCTAAACTGAAAATATGTGAGCATGGAGCTGTTCGCAGCCATTTTAACAGCCATTAAATAAGGCTCATTAAAGAACTGTGTTGATCTAGGAGAAGAACCAAGTAAAAGGGAAGCTGAGCCGTGAGAACATTATTGACTCACTGGAGTAAGACTTGCCAGGAGTTGAAGATCATATATTCTCATTTACATCCTGAATCACATGCAGTTTTTGCTCATTTCTTTTTCTTTTGCTTAAAATTATTCGAGTTGAAATTTTTCAGGTTTTATCAAAACTCACAGTTAATATAACTCGGGCAGATTTGTAAGCATAAAACCGTGAAGTTTTAAATGTCATCTCTCACTAAGAATTTGAGTCCAATGAATTAATGAATGAGTATTGCTGCAAAATCTTGCCTTTAATTCATTCTCCCAATTGCATACACCCAAAACTCTAAGCTCTTGGAATCTACTACTGTTAATTAGGTTTATGTTTGAGATAGCTAAGTTTGGTATTTATTTTATTAAGAATCTACCCTGGTTGTTCAACAATTCTCTCATTGGAGACATTTTTTAAGTGGTATTTTATCTGTTGAATATGAAAGAGCAAGAAAATCAGCTAGTTCTGCTTAAGGCCCAGGTACAGAAAGAAGAGTGAGGAACTTCCGAGGGGAAGATGGATCTAAGTCAGAGAGGCGCCGAAGCACAGATGCACACACTACACACACATTTCCGGGACACACATATATTATGCTTCTCTCACTTAATTTTTCCTGGCTTAATTTTCTGCATCATTATAGCTTTTTTCCACTTCTTGATTATTTCCTTATCATAGCTTCATGAGATATGTTTCACATATCATAAAATTCTCCCATTTAAAGTATCCAACTCAATGACTTTTTAGTATAAGCAGGATTATACAAGCATTACCATTCTCACGTTAAACCATCTTTATGACTTCAAAGATAACCTGCGCATATTCATTTACCACTCCTCAAAACCCCGCGTCCCTGGGAACAATGGATGTATCTTACGTCTCTGTGTATGTGCATTACTCAGATACTTTTCACACACAGAGGACTGTATAATATTCACTATTATGAACGATATTGCTATGAATACTCACGTATATGGTTTTCTATAACTATGTGTCTTTGGTGTACACAAGTAATTAAATCATTGTATCGCACAGGTTTTATTTATTTTTGTTTGTTTTCACTTTTTGAGAAACTGCTAAATTCTTGCCCAGTATGGCTATGGAGGTAGACATTACCATCAGGAAAGTATGAACACTTTTGTTTTTCTACAACCTCATCAATAATTGGTATGGTCCTTTCTGAGTTACTTTGATGGCTGTGAGTCTGGGTCTCATTCTGATTCTGCTTTACACTTCTCTAATTATTGGTGTTGAGCATATTCCCATCACTCCCTGCCTTAAGATGGCCTCTCAGCCAGGAAGAGAAAATTGACTAACACCTTTTCTCTTTCATGAGTCTGTTAGGTGTGTAGACAGCCTTGTGCATGCTCAGACGTTTAGGTTCTCAGAAACAGGTAGGTGCTACCCAAGTGTCCCAAATTCTCCCTGTTTCTCCTCTTTGATCACAGTCAAATCAAACAGCCAACACTCTCTGGCCTACCCGTGTTACAGGAATCTGTACATGTGTACAAACTTTTTACACTGTTTTGGGGGTGATGCTGTTCACAAAGCTCCAGATGCAATCAGATCATTCTGTTGCCTGCAATTCACTGGTATTTCATTAGTGAACCTATGACCTGAGGACACAAAGGGATGGACATGTCTCTGTGCTCATTATTACAGACTTTGCTGTCCTTTTGAAAATTCACTGGTTCTCTTTGGCAGAGAATTCTAAGTTTATTTTATATCCTTCACTAATTGCATGTGTTCTAATATTCTGGTTTATTTCTGCAGTTTTGTTCACATTTTTATTATCTGGAATGGAGAGTGAGTTCACAGAGGTAGTTTTAACATTTCTTGATTCTAATCATATACATTTTCTCAAAGCGCCACTAATGAATACTTCTTCGGTTGACTTATTATTTTCCCAAACATAAATAAATAAAAGCCACATGAAGGACGTCAAAACTTGAAGAATCTTCTTATATAATGTTAATGCTGAATATTAAACAAATAAATTGCATATATTACACTGTATATTCTCAAATATTCTATGCAAGCAAAATTACATCTAGCTGAGACACTGCAATGTGTATTATTTGAGTTCTTGCCACATTCTGTTGAAAAATATGATTATCCTGATTTATCTATACTTATTACTTTTCTTTTTACTTGAATTAGATAGCTGCAGGTATACCTCAGCAAGGTCACACAGCTAGCTAAATGAAAAAGGCTGAGTCTAAATCCAGATGTCTCTGACTTGAAGGCCATCTTAGCTACGGTTTATATATCAAGAGGAAGGCCTCCATTATTTCCATTTATTAAATTATGACTCCCTTTTATCCTGCCAGTATCGCAGGGCACTACATTTTATTCATTCTACGATTTTTTCAGTATCTTTTGAATAAAAGTATTATGTATTTGAATGAGAATGTAGATCTCCATTTAAGTGAGCAATCAGTTATGAATAATAGTTGAAGTTGACCTTTTGTTTTCTGATACAAGGACCTTCAGTTAATGTGACCAGTTTGTGGGATGGAGGACACTCACCTAGTGAGACTGAGTAACTTCTTTATTTTGTACTTCTTGCTTTAATAATCAGCTCTCAGGGGAGTCTAACTTTGAGTTGCATGCGCTCACCCACATCCTGTTTGTCTTGTAACAGAACACAGGTGGTGGTGTAAAGATAGCCCAGGGAGCCTTCTCCGTGTCTTGTTGTTAAGGCAACAATAGCCAGATTCAGAATACCCGTGTTCTATGGTTAAGACAGCAGCAGGCCAGCCACTAGGGAAACCCCATGCCCACCTGCACCTTACTATCTTGGGAGAACCTAAAAACCATGTCTCAGTTATCTTGTAACTATTCCTTACTACTAAAATTATACTCATGTAACTGATACATGTTTGATATTTTTTATGCAAAACTTTATCCCCAAAGTAGTATGACAACAAAACTAGCAAAATTAGGATCTATTCAAGTGTCGTCTAAGGGGCTCCATGGTGTTGAAGAACATGTACTGGAGCCCTACTTTTTCTACGAAATGAGTATAGGTCTTCGACAAGATATTTAGTTGATGCTCAGACACAATTTTTCCTTCTGAGGAAGATTATTACCATTAGTTTAGCGAATCATTCTCAAGATGAAAACATCATATATGAAATCAATTCATAAACAATAGTCATTCAAAAGCTAATTTTAATTGTTTTAAAATTCTTTCATTTTTGGTAACCCTTTCATGCCATGTAAATAAATTATTAAGTACAAAAACAGAAGAATGTTACCATGGGGTGTGGGATCCAGGAGCTAATTTCCATATTCTCACATGTAGCAAATAAACAATTAGATGCACACACGTCAGCCAGAAAATTACAGCAAAGTTTAATGAAGCAGAAGTTGGCTTGGCATGAGTGGGGCTCACACCAGTGGAAGGAAAATTGATGTGAGCATCAGGTAGATGGGGTGAGGTAAGTTCAATGCCCTGTCCAGTTCCCAGGTACCTCCCACCCAGGACTTTCAGAGCCTGATTGGCAGCACGATTGATGAGATGTTGACTCTGCCCACTGCCTCGACTGCACACACACCCTCCCATAATTCATTCTGTTTTAACTGTATGCATAACGTATAGTCCATACACAGAAACCTGCAACGAAAGCTGGGGAACTGAGTTGTTTCGGAACACAATGAGAATTACCGAAGCATCTGCATCTCAGTCTGGAATTCTATGGAAGGCTTAATTTTTTTCACTTCTTAATTTTAACTGCCATTTGGCAGCTTTATGCTAAATCTTAGGTGGAGACAGGTGTGGGCTCTGGGGACACTGAGGAGCCACTGTGGGGGTGCTTAAGATCAGATAAGTAGAGGTGAAGTGGTCCCATAGTCCTAATTATATGTCCACATTAAGGATGCTGTGGTATTTAAGACAGGGATCATCATTTAAGGACTATAAAGTATTTCCTTGATTAAATATTACTCCTTTATGGATATGGGCTCTTTGAGCTTGTAGTTAAAGCCTCCTAAAGCCAGGATCGGCAGCGAATATCACGGTAACTCAGTAGTCTCCTTGTCCTCCGAGTACCTTCAGAACAGACCCTTGTTTTTCCAGTTTTGTTTTCATAAATATTTATGATAGATCTGTCATTTTTGGAAGGTCTGTGTGTGTTTAAAGTCTCATCATTATGATGTATATTAATATTTATTCAGTTAGATTAGGGATCAGCCATATTTTATGAGTAATCTTTGACAAACACACACACAGCTGTGTTTACCATCAGCACTACACATTATGGTTGAGAGAAAAAGGAAATAAAAGCTTACAAGCTTTGAAGCAAAGAATCACATCAACTTTCTCCTCTCTACCTTCTAAACGTATTCAGTCTACTGAAGAGCAGGTCAGAAACAGCCGTACTTTGACATCGTATGAACCAACTGCAGCGCATTGTACACCGAGAAATGTTCACTTCGTCCTCTGACATTATTCATGTCATTCTCAATTCCTTCTTTGAACTAATGTAATTTCTTTAATGACATTACATTTATAAAGTTCAAAATCTAAAATGCTTACACTTGCAAAATAAATAAACAAATAAAATATACACAAATAATTAGTCATATGAGATACGACCTCCTTTGAACCCACCACTCTACTGGAAGTGAATTACCTTTTGCCTATAGACAAGGTAACCACCATATTCATCTCACCAACTCAGACTGTAGAGACCATTATAAGCTCATCCAGTGAGACTCATGTCTAGCATGGCATGAAACACAGATAAACACATTTTCAATGATATTTTTATGATTATGAGTAGAATTAGTACTACCTTTATTTCTTAAAAAATAATTTCATTGCCTAGTTTAAAAGCAGGTAATTATTTGTGTAATAAAAATCAATGCCCCAATTAAAAGGCATTAAGCTGATCAAAGTACTGGATCACTGTGCAAATGAACAGTAACACACACACTTCTCACTACTTTTCAATTATCTAAGTAAAAAGGTTGGCCCTCTTTAATCTATAAATTTTTTTAAACTCCCAGTGTCTATATGAAAGCCACAGGCATACTATTTCCCTGAAGCCTAGTCTGCCTATAATGCTTTTAATGTTAATACTTTGGTTTTAGACTTAAGTTTTTCAAATTAGTCAGAAGGTATGCATGTTCGTACTGACATGTGTGTGACACACACACACACACACACACACATATCCTTTAAACACTTTAAAAGCAAGTTACATTTGGCTTAGCATTTTCCTCCTGTGCTATACAACAAAGAACCTCATTATTTCTTGTCAGCAAACTAGAAGCTAGTTATCCATTTCAATTAATCAGAGTATTTCAAGTCATCTGGAGTGCTTTTGCATTATTAAATGCTTCAGCAGCAGCTTGGGGCATTCTTTCTAAAGCTCTCAGAACGATTTACATTATTATTTTTGAATAAATTCCCACATGTGTTCATTCTTTCAAACAGAAAGTCCCTCAGTGGGTAGAATAACCAACACAAACCACTTCCTTCTGACCTTATCAACCAGCCAGTTTTAAGATCACTGCAGCATCTGAGTCTAATCCACTTATGCCCATCCACAAAGATGACATTGTCTTGACCAAGGTTATTTTCTTTTAATAAAGATACCATGTACAATCCACTTTCCCATGACATCATGTTTTCATCTTCTCAAGTCAATTAACGTCTGTGACGACATGTTTTGTATTCTTGGATATAACACACAAACTCTTTCAGATTTTTCCAAAAACTATTTTCTCCCCCAAACCCACCAAGTACTGAGAGTTGAAATTCAGTTTCTCGCATGTTCTGGGCAAGCACTCTATCGCTGAAATATCTTCACAGCCCTCTTACTGTATTTTTGAGACAAGCTCTTGCTAAGTTAACCAGCTGGTCTCTGACCTGAGAACCTCCTCCTTCAAGCCTACTAGATAGCCGGCATTGTTAATCTCATATTGTTGTGCCCCGCCCGGAGATATGATTGTGAAACACTCCATAGACTTACATCACATGTACAACTAAGCCCTGCTGTGTAAAAATAATCTGCTCCTTATTAAGTTAGCTGGAAATAAGTTCCTATTTCACGGAATGGAGGGCTCTCCTAAAACTGCTGTCTCACTGTAAGGATGCAGAAAGCAGGAGAGAAGGAATCAAGGTGGTGAAACTGGTCTAGGATGGATGTGATGTGAGGAAGTGACTTTGGCTCCTGCATTTTAGTTTTAAATATCGTTACTATCAAATTCCTACACTACAAGTGATTTGTATGTGCTCCCTCTTAGCCGAGCACACCAACCAGAGACTTATATGTTTTAATAAGAGGCTGGAGTACTCTCAAAGAAAGAGCACTTGAAGAAACAAAATATAGGTTAAAAATAAACGACTCGAGCCTTAATAAAAACATAAATTATAAATTCTGACTCTAAATTCACCGTCAGCTGTTCCCTGGGAACTAGCAAAATGTACCTCTAGATGATATCCGATAGAATTTTATTTGATAATGAAAATGTTACATCATCTGTTCTGCTCAATACAGTAGCCAGTACCTACATTTACCTACTGATCACTTGAATTATAGCAGATGCAATTAAGGGGCTGAATTTCTATTTCTCATGAATATTAATTAATTTGAATTCAACCATATGTAGTTAACGTTAAGCATGCTATACGAGCTAAATCCATGTTTCTACAGGGATGCGTTCACTGCTGAGGGTGAGAACAGAAGGCCCGGGGACAGAGCTCCTCTCTGCTAATTGGCGGCAGGGTCAAATAGGGCTGTTGTCAGGTGGCTCTGGGTACCGAGCTCTTGGAATGGATACTATTTCAAATAGGGAAGTTGGATATTGACTTACAAGAGAAAAAGCAAAATCAATCTCTTTCTTATCACATAGTAGCAAGTCCAAATACAGGATCCAAAGAAGGATAAAATAAAGCAAAGTTTCCCAGAAATGAATTTAGTGAGAGAAAACAATGAAAGCTTGTGATATGTCAGCTGAAAAGGGAATGTTTGTCTTCAACTGTCAAAAATAGCACTTAGATTTACAACCTTAACTCTGACCTTCAGATCTGATAAGGAAGATAAGAGGAGTGTATTGCTAAACCTCAGATCTGTCAAGTCAGGGTCAGATGAAGCACTGCATTCCTTTCTGATAAGAAGAAAGTGTCTGCAGAGAAAGGGGCCAACTCCATTAGACCACACAGAGAGACAGAGGTGGGAAGAATTTCAAGTAGTCATCTAAGAGTGGGTTAGAGAAAGGAGAAAAATAACCAAAAGCTGGTTTATATTTGGACACGAAATCAGAAAAATCTAAATTACTGTGTTTCTATGTTATGTTTTTCTTTAGAACAGGCCCTCAGTAAATGTGAATTCTTATAGATCATGCTGATGGGAGTGAAATTTTGGAAGAACAATTTGCCAATAACTGTCAAGGAGACATCTAAATATGCTTATTTTGACCCAGAAGTTCAATTTTTTATGAAATGTATCTTAAGACATAATCATAACTGTGCAAAAAGACAGTTAAGGGCAGCTCACAAAAGCACTAATTATTGCAGCAGTAATTATAATAGATAAAAATTTAAATTGAGTGCCTACCAATAAAAGATTGGTTAATTAAATTATGCTACTTTCATAGAGAAGAACATTACAGAATCATAACAAAAACATGTTCAGAGATGCTTATAAACTACAAATGTGAAGGTTTTACACATCCTTTTTTATATTGGTATTTTAAGGTGTTCAATATATTTTGAATATTTTCTTAAAGGTTCCTAAAGAACATTTTTAAATGCATGAGCTTTATATAAAAAGGAAAGAATTTTCTTGTTAAATATTTATACTGCTATTGTTTTACCATTCCACTTGGGTGGGTTTATAAAACCTTTTGTATTCTGAGTCAAATAAACCCCATTCTACTTGTCAGCAGGTAGAGATCATCTATGCACAAAGTAACATTTTTGGCATCTCCAGGCACTTCTGCTTCTTGGAGACTCAGAAGAAGCTTAAGTCCCACGAGCCATTGTTAAATGAGTGGTCAGTGACAGCTTTGATAAAGGTCTACCTCACAACCCTACCCTACAATGACTGTCAGCTGATTACTTCCTAATCTCTTCATATAGAGATCCAGGTCTCTAAGAGGCTATCTAGAGGACATTGTCCTCAGAGCACGTGTTCCCATTATGCCATCTGGTTAGCGTAAACAGGGAAGAGATTATTTCAGAAAGTATGACATCAAGGCATTCCAGACTCACTGCCTCCATCTTTTCAACCCCATTTTGAAAGAAAGAGAAATCGAAGTAAGGACCCTCCATTTCCTCAAGCAAAATGATTTTAAGGAGGAAATAAGGATAGAGGGAGGGAAGCAAGAACAATGAAAGTATGAAGTAAGGAAAGCAGGGCGAGGGAGGGAAGGAGAGAGGATAGAAGCAGGAAGGAAGATTAACAGTAAGGGAGGGAGAGAGAGGAGGAAAAAAAACAAGGAAAAAAGATTTAATCACTTCCATAGACACGGGGGTCATGGGAAGGGCTAGAAGTCTCAGTCGGTCCTCCTCACTTCCCAGTTTTCTACCTCTGCCCCAGCTGGGGTAAAGTGGCATGTGTCAGAAAGCTCTCGCAAAAAATGAAACTATATTGCCAAGAGCAGGCCCAGAGAGAATGTTCTCATAATGAAAGCCTGTGTCAAGCAGCCTTTCTCATGTCTTTTGTAGAAGCCAAGTCTTGTGAAACAACAAACATATATTCCCAGGAGGGGCAGGACATGCCTTTCCTATCAGTGTCACGTTGGCCAGGGTGTACAGAAGTCGTGGGAATCTGCAGAATGCTGGGCCTTCTGCTGCAGAGAAGCTGATAGCTTAGCTATCCTTCAGCACATGACAATATTAGTGTGTAATTGGAGAACTCTAAGTATTTTTTTAACTGAGTAATACTAGACAAGCCGAGTTCCTGCTCAAGACTGACTAACATACAATCAAGTCATAATATACAGATCTCCTCATTCAGTGTCTATCTTGCCCATACTTCTGTAAGACTCCCGCTTTCAGGAAGTATATGCCCTTTGCGATCATTGTTGTATCCCTCGTGCATGGTTTTGTCCTGGGACAGAGATGACATCTAAGATGGCTACTGAATGAATAGATGTTTGGAAGAACATTTGAGAAAAGACCTCACTAAAATGGGATAAAGTCCAGTGCTGATAAGAACCCATGTCTACAGTAAGTTTCTCCATTGACCTTAAAAAGACAACACAAATCACTGCGAATATGCTGTGCATCCCAAGACCCTTGTATGTCACCCAAGTCTAAGAAGAACTCAACGAGATAGCAATCCATTTCTCATTTTGTGGATTAAAAATAAAAATTCATCTGGCTGTGGTGGGGCATAGCTGGCATCTGGTCAGTCTGGGAGGCTAAGACAGAAGATAGCAAATTCAAGTGCAGCCCGGGCAATTTCAGAAGTTCCTCTTTCAAAATAAAACCTGAAAAGGCCTGAGTGTGCAGCTCGGTGCAAAGGTACTGGGTCCAATTCCTAACACACACACACACACACACACACACAGAGAGAGAGAGAGAGAGAGAGAGAGAGAGAGAGAGAGAGAGAGCGAGCGAGCGCGAGCGAGCTGAACATTTAAGGTACTCAAGATCAAAATGTAGAGTACGCAGTAAACTCTTAGGTCACTTATCCTAAGAAGAAACGCAAAAGAACAACCAGAATTTAATCAGTTATTTTAACATAAACCCTACGGGTTTTTCATCCATCAATCCCGCTCCTTCACAAAAAGGGAACTTATTATATACTGAACATAACTGAATAATACTACACTAACAACTGCTAACTAGCTTTCTACAAAGACAGCAGAATTATTTCAGGAATGTTACCCAGGTGTGCTGCATCACAGGAAATAGGGCACCTGGATGACTAACGTCCCACTGGAGTGAGCTGAGACTAGTGTTCAATTTTTGTCTTCTCAGCAGTGAAGGACAATGAGAAATTCCTGTGTCTTAGTGTTTTTCTGATGGGAGGGAGTCTGGCTACTCAGCAGGTGGGACCAAAACCCTCCTATCCACCTCCCCCCAAGAGACAGAAAAGGTGAGAGGGCAGCAGGGAGACAAGGCTGAGGTCGAAACTACATCTGAGAAAGAGAAGGAGAAACGATAAAGGGAACTGCCCTACTGGGCCCGGCTCACTGTCACAGGGAAAACACCCAGAGCTAAGAGACAAGGTCTTGACATCGTTGTGTGACCAGTTGAATTTGTCGTTTTCTGGGCACTGACAGACTTATTCCCAGAAGACCTGAGAAAATGTGAAATCTCACCCAGAGTTCTGACCCTGACGAAGCTGTGGCTTGGTTCTTAGGTTGTGGAAATTTGTTTCAAGGGAGCTGGCCTTGAAACTGTGGATATGTGGGAACAGAAGTTCAATTTTTTTCCCATTTTATTGATACGAATAAGTACAAATTTTAAGGTTTACAATGTAGTGGAGCGTTGTGTGCACACACGTATCCTGTCAAGGTGACAAGGGGAAGCCTCTTTTGGCCTCTCCCACTACTCTCCCTCCCTCCCATCCTACCCCCCTCTTTCACATTGTTTTTCATCTTAAGTTCCATAGGAGTTGTGATCTGGAACACAGCAAAGGAAACTATCAAACTTGTAAAAAGAGAACCAACAGACTGGGAAAAGATATTCACCGCCAACATCTCAGACAGGAAGCTCATAACTAGAATATACAGGGAGCTGAAGAAAAGTAAGCCTAATAAAGGATCCTATTGAAAAGTGGGCAAATGAAATGATGAGGCAGTTCACCCAGGAAGAAGTACAAAAGGCCAACAGACACACGAAAAGATGTTCAACATCTCTAGCCATAAGAGAAAAGCAAATCAAAACAATGCTAACATACCATCTCACTCCAGAGAGAATGGCCTATATCAACAAGTCAAATAGCAATCAGTGCTGGAGAGGCTGTGGGGAGAAAGGAGCCCTCCTGCACTGCTGGTGGGAATGTAAATTCATACAACCACTTTGGAAAGCAGTGGGGAGATCTCTCAAAAGACTAGAAATAAACGTCCCCTTTCATCCCAAAGTGTAATTCTTATTCGAGTAAATTCAACTTAGCTTCTCTGTTGCATTTCTTCCCTTAGGGGCTGTAGGAGAACTGAAATATTCTTAGAGGTAACAAATAAAACCTTGCAGGGTGACGTTCTCTGTGCCAACCTATTGGTTGAGCTTAGTCTGCTCTAGAAGCCTTTACCAAGAGAAAAATAGCAGGTCAAGAACTTAGTACTTACCAAAGTTTGCTTGAAACTGAAATCAGGAATACCTTTCAGCCCGTAATAACCACTACAACATTGACTGAAATGTGCCTTTTCCCTCCCAAAATTCATGTTGCCACTGTAATCTCCACTGCCTCAGACTGCAACCATATCTGGCGATCAGATCTTTAGAGGGGTAATTAAGTTAAAATGAGGTCTTTAGGACTGACTCTAATCAAATAAATACGACTGGTGTCCTAAGTGGGGGGCGGGGGGCGGGACTGGTCACTGACAGGAAAGTTTCCGATGGATGAACAGGTCACCAGGAGAAGACAGCCACCTGTGAGTCAGCAAGACATCTCCAGAAAAATCCAGCCCTGCTAAAGTTGGATCTTGGACTTCCAGCCTCCACAATTTTGAGAGAATTAATTTCTCTTAAGTTACCAAGTCTTTGCTTTTTTTAAAAAAAAAAATAAATAAATTGCATCTGTATTAATGCAGGATCCAAGGTTTGGAATATATTTGATGAAGATTTAGGGAAGATGGAGCAGGAGCGAAGGGAAAGATGGAATTCCTCTATCCTCAGAATGTGCCTACCTTGCCGAGCCATCCCATCTGGATACACTGTTTCATTCGTATGTGAGTTTTGCAGTACTGGATATTGAACCCATCATTTATTTATTTAGGGATGGGATCTCTCTAAGTTACCCAGGCTGGCCTAGAACTCAGCCTCTTGAGTAGCTGGGATTACAGAAGGGCAGCCCTCCACCTGGCCTTTGTTTTCTTGTACTTGAACCTAGCCCAAAACAAAACACAACATCATTCGGAAGAAAAGATATAACAAAAACTACAGCCATGGCTATCTGTGGAATGTTTATTGCACGCTAGATGCTGCTCAAATATTGTTTCATTTAATCATCGAACCGCACTTTGAGGTAGGTAGTCTACGTGTCTCCATGTCAAGAGGGTGAAAACAAAAACGGTTAATTTAATGAAAAGGGCAGTTTGCTCAAGATCACCCAGCTGGAGGCAGAATTGGAACCATGACAGGTAAGTAGGATAAATAAGGCCCAAGGTGTGCAGTGATTATTGAGACATATAAGGAAGGAAGGAACTGGCAGGGCTGGGGCTTCCAATCAGCTACTGTGTCGTCAGTGTCTTCTTTCTCCCCTCAAACTGCACAACAGTAGCCAAACGGTCTCATGCTAACATCAGTGTGCCTTCCACACTCTTTACAAAAGCAGTAATCAGAACGTGAAGACGCCGGGGCACCTGCTAGAGGTGGCCTCCTTTAGCTGTTTTGTGTCTGTTCAAATCTTTTCACCCTCATTCCTGAAACCCCTCAGAACAACATCGTCAGCCCGTGCTTTATTCTACGTGACTGATCTCGCAACTGGAATTATGCCGTGATATAAAGCTGCAGGAAATTTTAACCACCAACTCGCAAGCCCAGCTGGTGCTTAATTTTTATCGCAATCAGATGTGTGGAAACACTTTTTTTTCCAGACTGAGTAAACATATGAATCCAGGATCAATATAGATCGGAGGCTGTTTGAATTAACTAAGCCTGAGTTTCCGTGATACAGTGATAGTTGAAACAAGACAAGCAATGACCCTTATCTAAAAATGCATCCAGTTTCTCTCTTGCTGAAATGTCTCAAATTGTTATAGAATCGGGAAATTTTGTGTAAGAAATTCTATTAGGTGTAGCTGTGTTAAAAATATGCACACAGAAAGATGTTTTAGGCGACAAATATTTGACTTCATTAAGGAAAATGCAATTGATAAAAGCTAATGTATTTGCCAAAACATATCACGAATGAGTAGAAGATGACAGATTTGTGTACATCTTCATTGTCATTTGTGTAACAGAACAACCGCTGTGCATCCCTGGTGTCCTATGTACTTATTGCTTGATTAATTGATTTACAGTATCTAAGTTACCCAGGCTGACCCGGAAGTCCTACCTCAGCATGTGTTTTCCATGTGTTGCAGAAATCTGTGAGATACCCTTCATGTACTTATTTACTCTTTCATTCAAAAATACTCGTTGCTGGCCCCAATGATGCTCAGAACTGGACACAATGGTGTGAATATGTCAAAGCCTAGCGCTGCTGCCCAAAGATTTTGAGAGTCTACAATGGCAGTGAATCATCAGATAATTAAGCAAATACAATGTCGATGATACACAAAGAACAAGCCAACAGTACTTCAAGTTCAAAATGGCTGGGCGGAACTTAACTTCAAAACTAGAATTACTTTTTCTGTATGTCAGCAGAGGTGATACAAGTCGCTGCTAACTAGAGGTAAAAGTGAAAAGGACAGTCATGCATTGTGCTAGAAATGGTCTCAGTTCACTCACCACATTCAGCTTTGGGTTTGTTATTTTGTAGACCTTTTCTGTAACTGCTTGAAAAAAAAAGGAGTCTAGCTCAATGGTGTTACAAGCTGCTCACTCTCTGTGTTTCATGGTTACATCAAGTTCATATTAAACCAGGGAGAAAACAGACCTAGAATTTTGTCTTTTTTCTTCTGGGAACACAATGCCACCCTAGGAAAAGGACAGAAATTCCAATTATCAGCTCTTTCCAGTCTCTCTTTTCATTGTTCTGAGATCTGTTTTTATTCCCTGAGCTCTCGTTGTTTTGTGGCCTGTAAGGGGTTTTGTCCGACTTGAGTGTGAGCTTCCGCAAAAGGCAAATTCTTCTGAACAGCTGTGAGTTAATGAAACATCGTTGTAAGTAGATATATGCGTGTGTGCGTGCTTCTATACATATATATATATATATGTACATATGCATACTTTACAAAGATACTATATGTGTATATATAGATGTTCTGTGTGTATATATAGTGTAATAATTTGTGTGTGTGTCTAAACAAGATCCTTCCAATCGAACTGCAACTCCTATCTGGAAAATCATTTTGCTAATAGATGTATGGAATTTGAAAAAAGCCTAAGGGAAGCACAGAGAGAAGTAAGGGCAGGAAAAAGAACATACAGAGGAAGGAGGGATTAGAAGTAGACAGTACGTGGAGGAAGTCAATATATGGACTGTACTGATTAAAGTTCTCTAAACCATCCAAATGATAGAAAAACACATGTGAATTGTGTAAGAGGACTAATTATGCAAACTCACATCTGTGAGAGAGTTCAAAATACCCAACTGTAGGTTACAAAGTCAGGAGATCTGACCAATAGCTGCCCAGTCCAAGAATCTGATTGAGTTTATAGCACCAGCTCAGGACCAAAGAGAATGTCTGCTATAATCTCTTGTTAGAAGACTGAAGAGCCTGGCAAGAAAAGACACACTTGGCTCAAGAAAATGGAGCTCCTCAAATCATGCCCCAACTTTCTCCTTTTCCTTTCATTTCAGCCAGACTACACACCTACTGGTTGGGGCTATCCACACATGGGGTGGATATTCCCTTTGCAGTTTTCTGTCCTCCATGAAAATCATCTATGGCAACACGCCTAGACACAAAACCAGAATTATGCTCTACTAATCTGCTAGTTGTTTCTTAATCAAGTCAAGCAGACATATTATGATTAGCGGTAATACTGAGTAACAATGAAAATTATTGTAAACAAAAGCACTTCTTGTAATCAGGTAACTGCTCAATCAAGCTCAACTCCAGACAGAGAAACATAGCTACTGTATAAGGGTGTACAATTTTTTATTGGGTTTTGACATGACTAAAATTCTGTTAGACCTCATTATTATTGATGTGCAATTTACATAGCAAGAGACTCCTTGTAATTAGCCAAAGTTTTAATATTCATCTCAGCTTTTACAGCACCTGTGTTCTTTATTAATGAAAACACCTGAAATATAAGAGTTGAAGAAATAAGAAAGGAAAACAGAAGTCAATGACAATATTTTCATTTGGCTTTCAGTTTCTATGGTTAAGCAGAAAAAAGAGTAGAACGTAAGACATCGAGAGTCTCCTTAACCTCTAAATGTAATGTATTATATCTCTATAGTTATGATAATGGCCTATAAGAGAGACTGACAATGCCAAGTAGGAAAATTAGGAACTATCTAGACAGTAGCTTCTTGGCATATATGTATATAAAACAAAGGAAAAAGTAGTAAGACATATGACATAAATGTGTAGACTATAAGCAAAATTGTATCTAATTGTCCTGCTGAAAAATTAGTTACACTGGAATTTAATAAACTATGAAATTGCAGGAAAGCGCAGGTTTTTTCAAAATGCAACGTTGATTAAAATGCCAAGCACCAGAAAGGAATGCTATAGCCATTGTTTTGATTGAAAACAATTACAGAAAAGTCAAAGTTTAGAAATAGTAAACCTTGGAAACCCACGGCTTTATAATAAAATTAATGAAATAGAATAAAGAACATTTTGAACTCAGAAAATAATGAGGTTTAAATAATAGCTTGGGTTTTTGCAAAGTTAACTTCCAATAGATATGATGTGAAAATGGAAACAATTACGTATTTCAAACCACTTTTGCAACAAAGACAAAGAAACCAGCATCTAATAAGCCCTTCCTGGTCATCGGGGGATATAAATTCACCGGGTGAGTTCAATTTCTAAGCCCTTGAGAAATGCACACATACCTTGTTTGGTTAACATTTAACTGAGATACTCCTGTAATATTACTCAAAATTAAGAAAAATCATGAACAATAAGGTAAGTGAAAACATCCCAGAAATCTTGGGAGTCTCTAAGAGAAGCTCTTGCAAGGCTTGGAAATTTGCTTCAGGTAATATAGCCATTTGGGGTAGCTTGGAGCTGGGAGTTATCTCTGAAATTGTGTCTCATCATCCGTGATTATCTAGTAGCAGTTTTGGACCTGCAGAAATTGAGCGCACATCATCTTTTCCCATTCCTCTCTAGCAAACTCAAATCTGGAATTCAACTCAGAGTCCTGAAGTAAACAAAGGTCATGTCCTAGGTCTGACTTTCTTCACAACTGATGAGTCTCTTTTGCCAACTACCATATTAAGGAATAAAAATAGATGTGACTCTGTCCTTACCGCTTGCTAGATATAACTAAGAGACCATGAACACGGAAGAAAGCCAAATTATGAATTCCATGGGGAAAAAAGCTTTGCAGTCCGTCTTTAGTCCGTCAAATCGGAACAGGTCTTTCTGAAGAAAAAAATCAATTAGTTGCTATGGATTAGGAACCAAGAAAACATTCAAATCCACTGATTTGGTCACCTCATTTATGCTGAAGAAACAGCCCAAAAAGGGATACGCAAATAGATGGCAAAATATATGTTTTAACATAACAAATCGCAAATAACTTAAACATCCAGAAATAGCAGTACAACTACGGCACTCAAGTAGAAGGAATATTAAGGAGTCACCTACACTCTACATTTTCAGGTTGTGTGGCTACAGGAATAAATGCCTGCAATATTCAGTAGAAAAGACAGTTGCAAACATATATGAATATATATGCCGTGGAAGGGAAGTACACAACAGAGGTCTACTGCATATTGGCTTCATTCCAGGCCCTATTCTAGTTGTAAGAAAGCTCTGAAAAAGCCAGACGAGGACATTGCTGCTTTGGCATTTATATTTAGAGGAAAGAAATAACAAATGAGTAATTCAGAATATATCAAACCGTGAAAAGTGCTATAAAGACAATAATATTAATAAAGGTTTTATGGGGGATTGTTTTACACTTAAGGTTTGAGGGACAGTTCTGAAGAGACAAACTGCAATTAGCAGTCCTAAACTCTGAGATATCACTGTGGCTTTAGGTGTTCCTTCAGGCAAGTCTTAACCAACTCACACCCTTCCAAGCTGCCTAATGAAAATAATTGTCTCAACCTACCTCCAATAAGAAGTATCCTGAGAATAGGTACCTTCTTGTGCTCTGACGCTAAAATTTTGTCCTGTGTGAATAAAGTGACTATCATTTCAGTTTAAAGACTACAAATTCTCTCCTTCCATATCATGGTCTTTGGGACCATTTATCTGGCCAGTCGGCCTGGGGAGGCCTATCTCTTGAGAGTGGCTGACTTGATTATGTTCTTGAGTTTCTGGTTAATCTAGTATTCAGTTCCAAACAGAACAAAATGCTAACCTCGGATGCATGCTGCATTTGGAACCAATTCCTTTTCTTCCCAGATTCCCATTATTCTCTCTGACTGCTTCGTTCTCTGTCTTATATATCCAGTGAAGAGCTGGGAGATTCAAGTCCTGAGGAATTCCTGATGAAGATTCCGAGACTTGAGCAAGCTTCTGGCCTCCCGTACTTACAAGCTATGCATAGTGTTGGAATACAGTGAGGGGAGGGATAGTTTCTTCTGCTGGGCATGTGTGGCCAGAAGTGTGGAAATGAAGGCATTTTGCCTATTATTTTTGTTTTTCATTTTTAAGCCCGAATCCTTCTTATTCACCATACAAAAAGTCTAGGATGGTCATAAAGCCATTCCAACTGCCCAACTCCTGCAGTAAGATGGCCTTGAATAGGGCTCTGTCCACAGTGTATGTAGGACAGCAGGGCACGGATTTTATTTTCTGTCAAGTTCTCTGGCATGATGATTGTGATGGGACAAAGCTTCTGCAAAAAGATCGCAGATGAAACTGGCTTTACACCCACCCACCAAACTAAGGGTTTGCACACAGCTGTGAGCAGTGTAAGTAGTCAATTGCTGGCATTGCGGAAGGGAGGTGATGCTTGAGATTTCTATTACATTCAAAATTATCTAGATTTGCTTGGAGAAGAGAGACAGCATTTCTGGAAAACCTCACGTATTAAAATAAGACTGCTGCCTATATCGAGATCTCTGTAGCCAAAGCACCATACATCTGAGCCATGGGGACAGACTGATCTCAGCTTGCACAGGACCGGAATGGAGGAAGAAATACGCAGATCGGGTAAAAAAAATAGCAAAAATTCTCATGATAACATTCATTTTACTGGACTAAAACCTGTTTGATAAAAACAACAATACCAATGATACATAAAGAGTAAATAAACCAACTAATAAAGCCTGAAAAAAAGAGGAAGGACCAGGTCTGTAAAGGGTGAGATTTTAGAGAACTTGCCCTCCCATCATTCCAGATTTTCCAAGCATTTACATACATGTATATTTTTAAAAATCAGTTGTAGACATGTTTGAAGGACTTGAAGGTAACATATAAACCATATTTTCTGAACGCACAGCATTTCATTCTCAAAGCTGACATGAAATTGGTCCTGCATGCAAATATCCAGTATGAGTAATTTATTCATTTTCTTGTTTTTTATCTCGCATTTTCTTTTCCCTCGCCTGCGTCTGTTCGAGAGGCCCTGCTTCCCTCACACCTGCTTGGTATTCTAGCTCAGTACCATCTTATCAGAATGCTAAAGCTGTGATTCCTGCAGCACTGGGTTGAGACTTTTAAATAACTACAGGAAATTGCTAGGAGGATGTATGTTATGTTGTATTATACAGAATTTTCCCCGTAGAAGATACAGTTTTGTCAACTATAGATATTTCTTATTTTTATTTTGCTGTATATATAAACACATTCTATAAATCCAGGAGTAATTTTCAATGACTCAACAGGCTATGTATTTAAAAAATTGTTTGGGAAGGACCCAACACTAATGCTAATTCAGTCATCTGCCCAACCATCTGTCATAAAGATGGTACTCGGCTGTCATTAAAACTTTGATACAGCTTGATTCATTGGCCTTATAGAACGACCTTCGAACAGAACCTCAAATTATATAGATTGTCTGCTTTTTTATAGTAGAAGTCACACAGTGATATGCTAGTATGTCTATGGTCAAAGTATCAACTTGAGGAGACAGCACTATTATGGACTAAAATCTAGTTTGTGCTGTATAAACATAGCCTATGGTCTGAAATATGGCTTATTAGTATTGTACAAACAAAGCAAGTATTAGGCCACTGAGATTATTCAATTTGTACACAGCATATCAGATTAGAATCAAAACGTCTCATGTAAAATTTTTCAGTATATTTATGTGCTTTTGGAAACTTTTTGACTTTTTATCACCAGTACATTTTTACGTTCAATGCATATGATATTTGCCAAATGTCTTAATGGGAAGACAGAGAACATTTTTGGGTGATCAGAAGCAGTTTGTCAACCTGCTGAGGCACCAAAGGTGGGACTTTTATGACGACCTGACTCCAAAGATGACCACTCACCATTCCTGCCCTACTCTTATGCTCATGCCAACGGTAGTATCAAGAGTTAGAGCACATTTTTCTTCTCTCTACTTCTAAACTAGTGAACACAAAGCAGCTTAAGTGGTACACTGGGTTTTCTTAGTAAGGCAGTGGAGAACTGGCACCTTCTTTCTAAAATACTTTCTACAAGGCAAGTCTCTTTTACAACCCAGGCCGTAGTCTGTGAGAAATCCAACCTACCTAGAAAGGCCATGTTACTCCAGTTGACAGCTCTCTCTGAATTCCCAGCAGAGAGGCAGCATCTACTGCCAACCATGTTTTAATAGTCCCCCTGAGATGTGCTAGCTAGATAAATCCCCAGGCAGCTAAGACCCATGCCTAAGCTGCTAAGGCGGCAGACCCATCTAGCTGGTCTCAGTCAACTCAAAGAATTATAAATGATCATGATTCTTTCCCTTTCAAAACCGGATTCCAAGTAGAATACCTCATAAGCACTCTGTGCCTATGGGGAGGAGAGGTCTCTACCGGACAGGTGCTTTCTGTGGAGAGAAGAAAATGGTGGCAAGCCTCGAAAACACAACTTTCTTACAGGCCTATCAGTAGTCAGTTTTCCAGAAACCACGGCACTGTCAACTCTTCAGCTCTTCACTCTGGGACAAGATAAAGCAGGCGGGGAGTCTGTGAACACCTGCCTTTTTTTTTTTTTTTTTTCCAGGCCTTCACACTGACCTACATCCAAACCTTCCAAACTGTTTTTTTTTTTTTTTTTTTTTTTTTTTTTTTTTTTTTTGGTGGGGAGTCTCACTATGGCTAGAACTTGGGATACATCTTCCTCAGCCTCTTGGAGTACCAGGATTAGTCACGTGCCAGCATACCTGAGTGTATTCTTACTCTGATAGCTCTATTCTTCTACCTGTTATACCTAATTATCACATGCATTTTCTACATTGTATTATAAGTTAATTGGAGTAATGGGATACACAAGCAAGCTTCTCTCTAGCAGTATGCATGATTATGGTGGCTCCCATTACGTGCTTCTTTCACTGTAAGTTGAAGTAAAAATAACCACTTTACAAGATTAGCGAACAATCAAGCAAATAGGTTTCTATTCTACAATGCCCTAAACATACTTATGAATTCTGTTTGCTACCCAGGGCTTTGCTATACTATTATCCTTCCCATCTCACTTTGTTTTATCCATTTCACGGACTTGACCTGCTTAAATGATGAAAGTGTAGAATTAGGTTTGGCAACAAGGTGCTATTTTTTTTTATTATTTCTCCTGGAAGATTTTTTGACAGTATATAAAAGACTATTTGTCTAATACAATAAATTATAGCACAACAATCTCAACACTCACAGGGCCAATAGTTTCCTGATGTGACTATGATTAAACCCAGGAGGGAGGTGGCACATAACGGGCCCTCCTGGAAGTTTGGATATAAAGCCATTATAATGGACTTGCTGAGAAGCAAGACTAGGGCTGTAAATGGTTCACGAAGATACATAAGAAAACTTATCAGTAGTCTCATCAGAAAACAGAAGTTTCAAATGACACTATTTTGTAATCCGGTACCACACTGGGATTGGAGTTTTAGTTGACTCCTACTTTCTCACGTTAAGAAACTGAAGGGACCTAAACAAATACTTCAGATAGCGGTGTCCTTTCACGTACATGCAACTGGCACCTTTAAAATGAACTTGAAGACATTAGTATGTTTCTCTCGATTTAACACACGATGCAGAAAATCGGGGCTCTTTCTGTTTGCATTTACTTGCAAGGCTCTCCTGTTTGTGAACTTCTCAGTTCATTTAATTCTCTATGCGCCGCCCTCCCCCCTCCCCTCCCCCCCACAAAACTGGCTTCTCTGTAAAGAAAAAGTCTCAAAGAGAGTCCTGATCTGTATGCCGTTAAAAGTCAGAAGGTCACAGTATTCCACTGTGTATAGGTAGCACGTCTTCTTTACCCTTTCCCCTACTGGTGGGCAGGCAAGGTTATTTCCAGGATTTGGCTATTATTAATTGTGCTTCTATAAACGTGGATAACCGTGTGTTTTTTTATTGACTTTATTTCTTTTGGGAATATGCCCAGTAGAGTAGTAGTAGATGGATCAAATGGAATTCATATTTCCAGCTTTCTCTTCCATCTCCAGACTGCTTTCTATAATGGTTGTACCAGTTTGCCTTCCCAACAGCACCCTCGCCAAAAATTTTTGTTTCTTGAATTCCTGACGGAGGCCATTCTCACTGGGTGAGGTGATGCCTCAGCATTCTTTTTATCTGCATTTCTCTGATGGCCAGATGAAGAACAACTTTTCATGTGCTTGTTGGCCATTTGTACTTCTTCTGAAAAGCTTCATTTCAGCTGCCCAGTTCCTGATGTATCCTTCAATGAATTCAAGTCAGAGATTGGTTTGAATTTCTCTTGACTATTGTATACTTTTTGATTTGCATGCTTTTATATTATCGCTGCCTTTTTCATGTTCAACATTTTTCTAATTATGATTTTCAATTAATAAAGCGCAATTTCAGTAAAAACTAACGAAGGCCAATGGTTCTAAAAATTTTTACCGCTCTTAAAAGAACAGTTCAAATGAACTCTGAACAGATCAGTGTTTTGTGTGCAAGTTTGAATTTATTTTTCAACAGCTTTATTGATATGAAATTGTTATGAAATTCCTGACTCCATTTAATATGTGTAATTTGATGAATTTGAAAAAATACCTATTTTAACTATTACCATACTCAAGATAATAAATATATTATCATCTTTAAAAATTACCTATCTCCTTACCCATTTTTTTTTCTTTTATGGTAGAACACTTAACTTGGGAGTTAGGTTTTTAAATACAGTCGAAGTGCATAGCACAATATTAACTGTAGGCACTTTGGCATGCAAAGGATCTCTAGAACTTACCCAAATTCCACACCTGAAACATCACAGCAGTTGGCCAACCTCTCTCCATTTTCTCCTCTTCCCACACCCTGGCAGCCATCATCCTATCTTCTGCTTTTAAGAATTTGGTTATTTAACTGTATCATATCATGGGGATCGTGCATTACTTATTTATTCTTCAATACTATTTCAACTTATTATCTCACTTGGCCTTCTGTCCTCCAGGTTCATTGATGTTGTTGCATACAGCAGATTTATCTTCGTTTTAAGGCTGATTAATATTCCATTGCACATAAGTATGTATGTAACATATTTTCCTGTCCTTTGATGGGATTTTCAGTTATTTTCATGTCTTGGATCATGAAAAAGTGCTACAATAAACATAACAGGACAGGTAGCTCTTTGAGATCTTGACTTTGATTCTTTTGATTCTATACTCACAAATGAGATTACTAGTTCATATGGTAGTTTTATTTTTACTGAATTTTCTGAGAAACCTTAACATTTCCCACAGCAGATGCACCATTTTACCTCCTCCCCCAACAGTGTAGAGGGTTCTATTGTCTCCATTCCCTACCAACAGGTTGTCTTCTTGTGTGTTCATAGCATCCTGATAAATGTGATCACCCATTAAAGTTTTGATCTGTAATTACTTGATGATTTACTGACTTTAAGTGCCTTTTCTTATACTATTCGTCATTTGTACAGCTTCTTCATAAAAATATTCAGGTTCTTTGTTAATTTTTCAACCAGGTTACTTGTGTATGAGGGGGTGCTACTGACTTATGGGAGTTGTTGGGTACTGAGTTAACAACAAAAAAGTGACTAAGACAGTAGCAGATACAAGATTTATAAATATCCTCATACATTGTGTTAAATTACTTGAGGTAATATGAACATTTAAACAACATTTTAAGAACATTAAGTCTTCCACTTCAGTAAAAGATCTTTTTCATTTAATTTATGTATTGTTTTTATTTCTTTCATCAATATTTTATTATTGACAAGTCTTTCATCTGCTTGATTAAATTTACTTCTAAATCTTTTTTTGTGGTGCTCATTATGAACAAGATGTTTTTCAGGACTTTTCTTCTAAAGTCCTTCGTTATTATATACAACTGATTTATATGTATTTTTAACTCCTGAAAATTTACTAATTTTCTTAATTAGTTATGACAGGTTTTCAGTGTATAGTTTTGAATTTTCTGTATGTAAGATAATATCTGCCAAGTGATAGTTTTGATTTTTGTTTACTTCTTTTTATCCTCAAATTTCTCTATTTAAGTCTTCCAATTGAACAGAACTGGTGAGAATAGATCTCTTTGTCTTCTTTCTAAGAGGAAAAGCTTTCAGACTTTTGCCATGAAGTATGTTGCCAGCTGCGGATTTCTCATGTATGGCTTTTATTTTTCTGAGGTAAATTTTTCCTATACCTCGTTTGTTCAGTACTTTTTATAATAAAATTTTATTTTTTCAGATTCATTTTCTGCATTTACTGAGCTGGTCCTATGATTTTTATCTTCCAATATCTTAATTTTACATAGCACATTAATAGATTTGCTTATGGTAAATTATTTTTGCATGCCAAGGATAGATTTTGTTTTGCTCACAGTGTTGACACTATCCATCGACCTACTTTAGATAGAGGAATAATTTGCTTTCTTATTTCTCTAAATGCCAAAAATTCCTTAACATTTTAAAAACTAAAATCAACCTATGAAACATAAAGGGGTTGAAGTTTTTAGACATGCTTGTTTATTTTATAGCTCAAATATATGCAACTTCAAATAGCTGTAAACTATTTAGGCGAATGGACGAGAATGCTTGAATACTGAGTTTCTTCCCAAAGAACACAATCTAGGAGTACTGGGAAATCAAACAGGAAGCCAGTAACAGAAAGCAGTCACGTGATTCACTATTCCTGCCCAAGACCTCAGAATGACGTAACTTCCAGACTGAAAGAACTCAAAGACTCTCCGTTCTGTACTTCGCAGGCATCTGAGACAACAGTGAGAGGCACAAAGTGAAGATGTTCTTTTCTGCCTAGACCTTCTAACTGCGCTTTTATCGACCTGAGATGTTTTTCTCCTCATGTCTCCTACCCAGCCTTCCTTTCCATCTGTAAGTTCCTAACTTCAGGGAGACACTCATTCTCATTTTCATGTGCAGAATGTCTCCATCCTCTTGATTCGCCCCAGAGCAGCAAATGCCACCTATCCCTGTTTTAACGACTACCCATCCCCCTCACTAGAATAGGACTTCCTCAAAGTCAATCATTATGTCATTCACTCATGTATGGCCTCAGGTCATACACAATAATGTTTGCATATATACCTAATGAGCAAACGAGTGAAAAAACCTTAGGTCAGCTTAGTAGTGTATGCCTTCCATCACGCCTGTGAAACTACAGTCCACCAAATCGCAAAGAAGTGGCAGGTTCTGGCACAGTAAAAAGAAATTAGAGAAATGAAACTCATTTCTCAGTTTTCTGCTTGTGAACCACCAACTTTGTGGGTGTTCTTCAAGCAGCTTTGCACTTCACAATATCTCCTGTTGTCCCCTTGAACTGGAGTGCCTAGCTCTGCTCTGATTTGATATTAATATGTGCTCTCTGAACACTCGATGTAAAATCCGCTAAGCTAGCCATAATTGAGAGGGGAGATGAGCTGTTGAGCATGCAGATGCATGTATTCTCCAAAACAAAATACTGACCACAGGGGAAAAAAAAAATCAGTGTATTTGTAGCTTCCAAACTCAACTGGTCCCAAAGTCTGAAGTTTGTGAGTTTTATGCCCACAGCACAACTAGACTTTTCCTAATTAAATTGCATAGACTTTTGGAATTGCAATTCCTTAACTCGTAATCGGGATAATGGTAATGGCCCTAACTGGCTCTTAGAGTTCTCATGAGAAATGCATGACTTGCAAAGCACTTAAACTGTAAAGCTCTCTATCCACAAAATGAACCACTTTTAGATTATAAATTATATACTAAGCTCCATGATATGTAAGCAAATGCCTGTGAAGTAAGCACACAGCTCATTCCAATACGATTCTGGTCAACAAGAAAGTCAGTACTGAGTTTACTCAAGAAGAATGTGTCAAGTAGCATCCTGTTGCTGGCTCTAGGATGGGCAATGGAGACTGAATGAGACCTATTATCTTCTCCTGTAGCTCACAGTCCAGGAAAGGGGATGAACTGGAAAGAGGCAGAGTTAACAGAGGCAAAAGTTGTATTTACGAACAGCATTTTTACTAAAGATCGAGGATGTCAAAGGATTAAAAGACTGAAATGAGAGATCTTCATTGATGTTAATATTCTGCAAAAGACTTGCATGAATAAATTCTTGCTAATACCTGTCTTTTTTCATAAAAAAGTCATACTTGACTTATATAAACTGCAAAGAAATGTCTAATTCTTTACACTTTTTGGTTGCTCAGATTCTAGGTAACTATTTTTCTTTAATCTTGCAGATCAAGATAGGAACTTAGATTGGTGGAACAGTGAGCGTACAGAGTAATAACAATGTTAAATTTATACAGGTCTTAGTGTGTGACAGGCACAGATAAACACATAGCTCTGAATCCAGATCTAACACATATCTTGGAACCCCTATCTAAAATACACATCAGAACATTTTTCTAGGATTTCAGACTGGCATCCCACAGACTTATAATAAGACCTAAGCTTATATTTTGCTCATTTCATGTAGCTCCATACCAATTTTTGAGTTGATCTTTCAATTAATTGCCACTGTATTAAAATCAAAATGCTTCATTCATATTCTTGAACTTTAAGCTTCTTGTCGAAAATTGAGAGATCTGACCTAATTTTCTTGTAAAGATATTTGGAGTCCTGTTGGAAGTGTAGCATATACTATAGTATTGCATTATACAGCAAGCCTTGCCTACTATAGCGCAGCACAGCAGTACAGGGGAGCATAGCACCCTGCAAAGTCCCATGGCACAGTACCTACAACGTGGTAGAGTGCAGCGCACTGAAATATTTGCACCTTGAACTCTATGCCTTCCTGTGATGTTCACTGTTCCTTGCTGCACTCTATTAGCCATGGTTAAGTTACTAATGGTAATGAATACTTGTCCTATAATTTGGCTTAACATAGCTAAAAAGATTGTGTAAAAAGATTATTATGTGTTCATGCTTAATGTTAAAAAAAACAGGAAAAGCTCAAGAGAACCACACATTGAATAGAAAATGCAAAAAAAATTTTTTTTCAGTCTTTCATCCTGGTTAAGGTCCTTGTTTTGCTCACTGTAATCTCAGAAAGGAAGCCCACCCAGGCTCAGAATGAGGCACAAGCATTGCGCAAAGCTCTGAGCCATCTTGAAGACAGCTCTCCCGTGGAGGTTCCTTGGTCAAACCACACAGCTGGTTACTGCCCAGCCTGGCCCTGCTCTAAATATGAAATAAACATACAATGACTCACATGTGAGCAGGGCTGGGGGGCTGGCACAAAGCCCATCTCAGCAGCAGGACAAAGTTCTCCATCTAAATAGAGAGAAGGGTTTTTATGCTCTCCTTTTACCTTTTTCAATCCTTGCTTGTTTCTGTTTATTCTTTTATTGGCAAATACTTTCCAAATCTTTCCAATGCAGCATCGCTACTGGCCTATCTATAACAAGGCTACCACGGGGAAGGGCTGAAGGTGAACAGGTAAATCACGATCCACCTCCAGCAGCAACAGCCTAATTCATACAATGGGAATGCACGAAAGGTGAGCCACTCCTGGCCCAAGCACACGATGAGAATGCACTGGGTCATGGTTCCTCCATGAAAATGAAGTAAGGGCTAGAATAAATCTCCTGGGGCCTGACCACGGACGGCCAGGGAAAGCAAGCGTGGAGTGGGATTACTTAAGAATGAAATGGAGTGAACAGGGTTGTTTTGTTTTGCTACAGGCTGCGAGTGCACAGGGCCTAACAGAGCCTCACACTTTCCTCAAGAACTTTACCCACCAGCTTGGGGCACACTCTGACAGCAGTGGGAATTGGGGAGAAGCCTGCCCTAGGAGAGACTCCACTCAACTGCTTGGTAACCCAGCAGTTCTCTGCAAGCCTTTGTGCGATTGCCTGGATAGGAAGTGAAATCTAAGAACTGGTGCTCTAAAAATTAAATAAGGTATTCTCAATTACCGTATGTTTACTTGAACATTTAACCTCATATAGGTAAAGCTCTTGAACTTGGCATCTAATTATCTGTTCAGTTATGAGTAAAGGCACAATCAGTTATAAACAATATTTTGACCATGCTGAAACCTTTCAGCTTTTCTTGATACTGACTCCAATTTGGAGAAAACCAACAATTATGCATTCTAGGTTAGATTCAACTAATGTTTGCGTGGATTTCTAGAGGTCCTAGAAATCTCCGAAAAGATTTCAGTGCCATGGAAGTCTTAACACTGTCCAGGCAGCAGAAATTTGTAAGCACACCTGACACCAGAACCCCTTTAAAACACCAGTGAGCTTATAATATTAAATTTTCTTGCAATACATCACACGTCCTGCACTTCACATGTTTGAGAGCATTGGTTGTAGTGGGTTTTTTTAGATGCTCTGCGTATTTTATCAGTGAGTATCATCAAGTGATGAAGCCCTCCACCTTGGAATCAGATTTCGTCGGAATCTCTCCTTAAATATGGACAAGCACTATGACCTTGGAGACCTTACTTGGTGCTAATTTCACTTTCTTCAGGCATTCGCTGAAATAATACTTTTAAGATGAAATGAGATAATGTAAATTTAAAATAAAATGTCTAGATCCCCGCCAACCCTTGATGATATAATGAATATGAATATTACCTCTATACTCATCTCCATTACCACTGGCTCTTCACTTACCAAAGTTCTGCCAATGTTTAGTGCTTTATGTATGACAACTTCTCCTTTTGAAAATCTTCAATCTTCACATGAAAATGCTATGTCTGTGTCCACTTTCCTTGGCGCATTGTTTCAACCTCTGTGACTCTAAAACTAAATTATAGGCTCGCTTGTGCCAGAGAATTTATTTCCTTAATATAGAGTGAATTACCTAAGAGCAGTTTCCATGTATTATTTACTCAGTATATATTAAAATAGGTGATATCTACAATGTATTTACTAGATGAAACGTTCCTACATGACTGATCACTGGTCCTATGTGATCTGATCTTCCTGCCTGCTCTGTGCCTCTATGGTCAAGACACATGAGTCGATGAGATTACAGAAAGGAGTACAAAACATAAAACAATGGCTGAAATATTTATACATGTTAATATTTTTGTAGCTGTAAAAAGATAACTATCAGACAATGTCAAGAAACAAAGAAATTATAGTGTTTTATGATTGATTTTTTAAAGATGACTGTACAGAAAATATGAAAAATGTAATACTTTCTTCTCTTTAATCTTGTTTCATTCAACTCTTCCACTGAAATTAGAAATCTCTTTGCAAACTGTTTTAGGATGTAATATTTAATCTCATAGATGGTCTATAATTTACTCAACCAATTCCTCTGATACTAAGTTACAGTCCAGTTTTAATACTAAGTGCTTATTTTGAGCATAAAAATTAAGTGCCTAATGAAGAACCTGAAATATGTAATGTTTCCATTATCGAGATGGAACTATTGCATAGTCTTTAAAATACTATTTCCTTTATCATATGAGTTTTTGAAAATCTGACTTCATATTCTTGATACAGAAAGTAAGTACATAGGGTTTATGAAGTGTCAGTTGGCTCCAATTTGTGTGTTCATCAATAATGAGCCTTATTCTAGTGAATTTGTCATGGGGTTAAAGCCCAGAAATCTATTCAACTAAATGCCTGAAAATGTATTTATAGATAAACTTTATATTGCATGTGCTATTTTTAACCTTTTAAAAATTACCGATACATAGTAGCCGCCTTTCTGTATTGATAGTATACATTTGCATCGTTCTTTCTTATTTCTGAATATGCATTTACTACAGATTTAATAACATGTTGAAAACATATGGCTTGGGGAGACAGTGACTGTCCACACCACTTTGGGACACGTTTTCTGTCCCTTTTATTCTCTCCCTCTGCCTTCCCCCACCTACTCTCATTGACTCATCCCTTTCCTAGCCATCCACTGGCCTTCTTCCTACCCTCGCACTCGTGTTAAGGTCTTTTTATGCAACTATTTTTGTGAATTTCATAGGAGGGACACCAGTTAATACTTAGCCTCTTGCATCTGGTCCATCTTACTGAGGATTATTAACTGCAGGTGGCAATATTTTCTTTCAAACGCTTCCTTTTTGTCTTGTTTTATGGCTGGTAAGATTTCATTGTGTATAGATACCGGATCTTCTCTATCCGTTCATCCACTGGTGACAGGTAGGTTATTTCCAGGATTTATCTATTGTACATTGTGCTGCTATGAACATGGATCTGCAGGTACCGTTATGAAATACTGACTTTATTTCTTTTGGGACTATGCCCAGTGAAGTAGTAGCTGGATCAAATGGGAATCTCAACTTGCCAATCTCACCTTTCTAAAGAATCTCCAGATTGCTTTTCGTAAGGGCTGAACAAAACTGCTCTCCCACTAACAGTGTAAAAATGTTCCTCTATTTCCACAGTCTTGCCAAAAATTGTTTTTTTTTTTTTTTTTTTGAGCTCTTAATGTAGGCTGTTCTCACTGGGATGAGATGGAACCTTAACGTCACTTTAATTTGCATTTCTCAGGTGGCCAGTGATGTGGAATACTCTTTCAAGTGACTGTTGGCCATTTATACTTCATCCTATCAGAAGTTTTCATCCAGCTGCTCATTCTTAATGAAGTCGTTTA
>PVKB01006625.1:0-56191 GCA_004027205.1 Ctenodactylus gundi
CTGCAACCTCAGGAACATCAGTTGCTGTTGGAATTCTCAATATGAGCCTTTCTCACTGGGATAAGGTGGTATCTTAGCCTCTAGGATGTTTTTGATTTGTATTCTTCTTATGGCTAAGGATGGTGAATACCTTTTCATGCATTTGCAAGCCATTTGAACTTCTTCCTCTGAGAACTGTCAATTCTTTTTAGTTACCCATATTCTGATCAGTTCTTTAATCTTAATGGGTTTATTTTTCTTCACTTCCTTGTATATTCTAGTAATTACATTCTGTCTAAGATGCAAGTAGTAAAAAAAAATCCCATTCTGTCAATTCTTTCTTCACTCAGTTGATAGTTTTCTTTACCATACAGAAACTCTTTAATTTGATAAGATCCCATATATTTGAGGCTTTTGTCGTACATGGATACAATTTGACAACATCATGCATAGTGTAGTAAGTCAAACTTAGAAGGTGATATGAGAAACCCAGAATACAGACTTTTTGTAGAACCAAATGGGTGTGGTAGTGAGAGGTCAGGAGAACGAGAGAAAGAGAAGGAGGACCAAAAGTGGAAGGGGGAGGAACTGCGATGTTAACACGAATGCACACAACTTTAATTTAACCAATGTTTATTGCATATATATTGATAAATATGGGAGAAAGGAATACAATCATTTTGTTCGTTGAAAGAACTTACTATAGGGATAAAATTCTAGGTCTTATTAATCTACACAACAGATGATAAATGTACTATATTGCAGAATCGTATGCCACTTAATTCTCAACATAAACTTCACTGGATAGAGATACTTAAGTATTAGTAAAGCAGATTCTGGGTGAGTTACGAGTGTGTTGTGACCTTGGAGACATTATCTGGTTCCTGTCCACGTCTTTTCTGGCACTTTGGCCCTGTGTTCTAACTGCCAGGAATTGAGTGGCTTTGCCCGCCATGCCTTCAGCTGTGATGCCTCTGCGTTACAGCCGACTGATCATGGCCTAAGCCTCGGAAACAGTGAGAAAAATGTTGCCTTTCTTCAGTTATATTATGGATGTCAGAAATTTTGTTCAAGCAATGTAAAAACTAATATTAACAGATTTTGGAAATGACATACAAATATGAAACTAAAATGAGTTGCAAAAGTTTTTAAATTAAATTGTCATTCTGCATAATTTATTGAAATTTAATTTTTAAAAAGTGAAATGTAGTCACTCATAATTACTCTACAATTAATATTCTTTAAGTGTACAATATTTAAATTTTACTTATATACTTTATAATTAATCATTTTAAAGGTCATATGTGATCTTTGCTGTATTTTACCATATTTCAGCTTTTCTTGATAAAGTTACATTATTTAACTGCAAAAGACATGAATTTGAAATAAGTCTTTATGAATAGAAGCATCAGGAAACTAACTTGAGGAGCATTTTAGTGTTTTAGTAAAATAACATACAGAAACTTCTCTCTAATTTTTTTCCTGTCTTTTCCATTCAGTCATTTTCTGTGCAATACAGGAAGGATTGTGCTTCACGAGATGCCATTTTAATTTTTCCTTGTGGAAGTAATCACTTAACAAAAGTATGATGATAAACTTCAATTAGACGCCTATTCATGAAAATTCATGCAGCAATTACCTTAAATCACTTTGTTTCTCAAGAGTTCTTACCATCAATTAAATGGAATACATTTCACACGAAAACCTAGCTCGGAATTTTCAGAGCAAACACGGAGTATCTTGACATGATAGTTTTCTTTCATCTTCCTTCCTAAGGAGCTGAACCGACACTAATGGTCTTGTCACAAGTTCCCTCTTACTCAATCCATGTATTTTTAAAGATTTTCTTTTTATTTTAAATTCTGTTTGAAAATATGTGAGAGGGTTTTGGCATGACCCAGAATGGAGTTACCTTTTAAAGTCAAAATCTAGCAATTCATTCATGACCTAAAAGGGCATACATACCTGTGTCACAACGTAGACTTTATAAAGAATGTTTATAGACAAGAATTTGTTAAGAAGAGCTATTTGATCCACAGTCAAGCCTTGCATAATTAGCGTTTGATTTTCAAAAAATAAAATAAATAAAGCAACTTTATAAGTTGATATGTTACCAAAATACTCATTATTATGATTTCATACCACTCTATGAAACTGAGTGGTAGACTTAAATAGAAAAGGTCATGAGGAGAGCTCAGAGGGGAATTCAGGGAGAATAAGGAGGTATCCCTGCTTACACAGAGGATAAAGCAACAACTGTTCTAAAGTTTGGTTATCCTGATGATGAATCACAAGAAGAGAGAATGGTGAGCCTGTGCACCTGCCAATCTCAGGCTATCAATACACTGCCTGCTGTGCCCAGTAGTGGCGAGTGAGAGGTAGGGAAGCAGTGTCTAGTTAAATACCTGGAGTAATTGGCCTATAAAGCCTAAGAAACTCATGAATACAGGTTTAAGACAACAAATACGGGGAAGGTCGTGTTGCCTTGACTGGATATGTATGTGCTCAAAATGCTCAAGATCAATGTAAACCATAAATTTTGCACTTATACATATTAATAAAATGGAAAAAAGACAACAATTAAAATTCAAGCACACCATGCCAAGTGAAATAAACCAGACACAGAGATTTAACATCACCTGGTGTCTCTTATATAAGAAACCCAAAAAGAAATTGTATAAATAGAAAGACAAAAGAGAGATGGGAGGAAATATGGAATCATGTGGAAGGGGAAGGGGAACCAGGAGGGCAGGGAAAAAAAAGGAAAAGGAAAAATAATTAAGATGTAATATGTATATGTACCGATTCCCCAAGTTGAATGCAATTATTATGTATCACAAGTGCCTAGAATAAAAAAAAAAATAAATATAGAGAAAAAAGAACTCTAGAAAAAAATCCAGCACACTAAAAATTTCTGTGGATTCAACATTAATGGATTCCTAATTGAAAGAGCATCTGTGGGGGAGATAGAAAGAGATTTAAAAAGTTTTAACTTTATTGTCGATCATATCATGAGTGTATTGTCAAAATAGTCAGTTACAGCCAATCCCTTGGAAAAGAGTAAAAGTGATGACAGACCTCAACGTCAACGTATAAAGGGTTTGATATAATTCAAAAAAGAGATGACCAACTGGCAAATAATGAAATGAGATTCATCTTCACACTACAATTTTTAGATGCATGCTCAAGTATTTGAACTTGGTTTTAAAAACCTCGTAATTGGAGTAGATGATAATTTGTGATTCAATAATTGCTATTCCATGTTAGCTTTCCATTTATAATCACACTTAAGTTATAAGAAATTTTAGAATTTTATGTATACTTAGAAGCACCTTACTAAATATTTCATTAGAGTTCTCAAAATCACACAACAATTTCTTATTTAAATTTAGGGCATGAAGGGAGCCACTCTTCCACCTCATTGATTATTATTAGTTAAAGAAATGCTTATATTTGTTGAGCCACCGATATATTACAGTGGTAGGTGTTGCCTAAGCTCAGAGCCATGATTCTCCAGAATAAGGCACCTTGATTCATAAGAAAACTCTAGAAACAAGATCACATTAATCTTCTGCCTACTGCTGCTGAAGAATAGTCATAAAATATTCTCTGACCTACCTTGCTTGAAAATAGATCATAAGGTATTTACTTTGTAATACTCTTGCCTTGCATGCAGAAGCTAGCAAGAATCTGAGAGAAGGCTTTGCTAAATTCCTCCAAGATTATTATTAACTTGTCAAACTTTCTCAATGTCCAAATAGATACAATTGTCAATTCTTTATGAAATGTAAGAATAAAAGTGCAGTTTCCTGTGAGTCTTTTGATTAGAATTTCTGAAGTCTCCTATGTCATATCAAAATTTGGTTTAATTGATTCAATAACCTTTATTTTCACTGGTGTGTCCTTTTATAGAGGTTTACAGTCTCATAACAATACTCCATCTTTTCCTATGATGAGCAAGAGGAATATTTTATTTTAATCCCCAACAATGGTATGGAAAACATCCCAAACCATGTATAATTTTTTCAACTATATTTTGTAGACGCTGTATATTAAAGTTAAGATTATGATTCCAAGATAAAGAATCCACTGATATCATAATTTTCCTCCTAAATAGTTCAATTACTTAATTTTTAAAATGTATATTTTTGCTTTCTCATAGTAAAAGGTTGAATTTGTATTTCTGCCAGTAAAGGAAGGCAGACAAATGAAAGAAAAAAAAACAGAGAAAGAAATACTAAATAAAAGATACAGAAATAAAGACCAAATGTCTTATTAATCATTAGTGGAGAGATAAAGAAAAAATAAAGAAAGAGAGATGAAGGGAGAGAGAAAAAAACAGAGGAGGAGACCTTATTTAAAGATAAACTTTAAGAGTGGTTTTGACAGTAGAATATTATAGGTGCCAAGTATTTTAGGAAATTTAAGAATATCAGATTATAAAGTATAGAGAGTGATGAAATACACACCCTAAAGCGACATGCTCATAGGATAAGCCATCGCAAAAAGAATTCAGATTCTTTGCAAAAGAAAAAAAATCAGATGTCTACAGAAGGCTGTCAAACAGAAGAGAAGCTGTCTTTTCAGATCTTTGTGGTCGTTAGCATTTTCCAGCCACTGACTCTAAGAACGGCTGACAAGAATCAGAAGGATAGTGAAGAAAGCAACCCCAAAACAATCTTGCTATGGATTTTCTTGACATCAGAGCCCAGTGCTGTCCTCTGAACTTTCTCAGGCACCTTGGGTTCCTGAAAAATATAGCGTTGCAGTGTCTCTGACAGCCCAGATGTGAACAACAGAAGAGAACAACATAAAATCTAAGAAGGCTCACTTGGAGAGTAGGTGTGCTCCTACCACATTCTGTCATTACCTTAAAACTTATTGGCTTTTAAGGCTCAGTGGATAGAGACGGGAAAGAACAGGAGATGCAGTTCTTCTGCCAACACCACCAAACACCAGCGAAAGAACTCAGTTGTGCTGCAGTTGTGTTGGGCAGCCTGGATGTTATTCCTGTTTCCACAAAAGATAAAATCTGACCTGAAAGTAATAACAGAACACTTTGATCAACTGCATTTCACAGAATCATTAACATGATCTCTGGAGAAAACATCAAATCTTAAAAGCAAAAATAGTAAATATCACTCAGCTTTCCTCAGTTATGAAAAGTTACAGTCATGAACGATAACTTTTCTCCAATTTTTTTCTAACATAGTAAGTACGTCATTTTGTCACATAGAGCAGACAATCTAAAATATTATTTTGATAAATGATACTAAAGGATTTAAGAATGTATTACTCCAAAATATGCTACCAGAGAACAATGATTACTTTGAAACACAAGAAACTGAAAATCAGCCAAAACAGGAAAAGATCTTTACCACCATTCCAGTACCTAAAGTAAAATACAATGTTCCAGTCTTGTAAAGATTATTTACCTCTGCGATAGGAATTTTTATTAGTAACAGAATTTTTGTCACTAAAGAAAGCTCCTACCAAACACGGTTTATTCTCTGAGAAACTCTATCCGCATAAGAGTGCAACCTTTTTTTATTCATATGCTCCTTTTCTACCTCATCACATGATTTTTTCTGCTTCAGTTTTTTTACAATTTATTTTCTTCATTTTTCCATCGAAATTCTGCTTTATTACTTGAAAATTGTAATTTGAATAATATTGAGCTTAGAGAAGCAATGAGTTACAAGCACACAAAGATTTATACAATTATCAATAAAATTCCAATGAATCTCGGACTCCAATACATTGAGGGGTACATGATTCGGAATCACTAGATTTCTTGATTCAGCCCCCCAAGCATTTCCTGACCCTATTTGTTTCTGTTGAACAGTAAGTTAAGTTAGCCTTAAATAACTGGGCCTTCTTTAAGCCTCGTTATTTTGTAGGATTCTTGTGCGTGATTAAGCAATTGAAGTTATTTTCATAATTTTTGTCTTGTTTCTTTTCCTTATGTCTGTTTGATTTGAAGCCTAACCAAAGAATCTGATGAGATAAACAAACATCATTGTCCTCCACCTTCTCCCCCACAGTACAGTCATTCTGGAGAATCTGGGCCAAAGGGATTGGTACCAGGACTCTTTTGAATACCGAAATCTGTAGATATTCCAGTGTTTATATAATATGGCATAGAATTTTCCTGTGACATTCTCAAATTATTTCATATACTTTAAATCAAATTTATGTTACTTATAATACCTAACACACTGTAAATGATATGTAACTATGATATTATATTGTTTAAAATAACGACAAGAAAGAAGCTTGTATGTGTTTCGTGGCCATTGAATTTTTTCAAATACTACTGGTTCAAGTTTGATTAGATCTACAGATATAAAGCCTATAGGAAGAGAGAGTCAGTTAAACTTCTATGTTATGTTAAAGGTCATATATTGCCCAGCCATTGTATTATTTGTAGCAATTGAAGAAGTAAAACAGCCATTTTAAATTACAAAAAATATTATAAATTTGTGGAAAAATTTTATGAAGGTTTACATCTATGTTTAGATTAATATTTTAGTGTTTATAGGACATCTGTTGGTATTCTTCAGAAATGTGAAGTTACATTCCTAAACTGGGATTTTTCTCCAAAATTTCTCTAACATAGTACATTATAATGTCACATAGAGTAAACAGTACAAAGTAAGTAAATGTTCGTTTGCTTTTAAAAAATATGGCAACGTATATCCTTAATATATAGATGCATTTTTAGGTCTTCTTTGCAGCACCTCTAAAAGTCTGTAGTCCAGGTTGGTTCGGAACTCACTACGTAGCCCAGGTGGCCTCGAACTCATGGCAATCCACCTGTCTCAACCTGCTAAGTGCTGGAATCACAAGTGTGAATCTTCACACTCAACTTGTATGGTATTGGACAACTAAACTCAGGCGCTTGTGTTTGCTAACTAAACACACTTAACAGCTGTGCTACTCCTCTATCTCCTGGATGTTGTCTCTTATAGTAAGATTTAGTAAATAATATCTACCCAGAAATGAAGATTTTCACACATCCTATTTGGAAAGGCAACTAATAACTTGTTTTGTTTTCATTTGTGAAAAAAAATCACTCTCATGTATAGGAAATTGCAGAATACATGGGAATATAAATTTATTGTGATTAAAATACAGGTATATACACTGACACAACACTACTACTATAATATAAAGTGCCTACTGCATATTTTATTACTGCTAGACACTGGTTATACTGTAGCCAATTAGCACATCCGTATGCATTTATAAAGTTGGGAGCATTTTAATTATTATCGTACAGAAGCAGTAAATAATGCTTACAGGTTAAAAAATTCAGATACAAGATTATATCAGTCCATACAATAGATATTAAGCCATTGTGAACACGGTAAAGAGTACACAAAAGGAGAGTGGGAGAGTCCTTGTCACCTTGACAAGATATGTATGTGCACAAAATGCTAGACTTCATTGTAAACCTTAAAATTTGCACTTATGTGTATCAATAACATGGGGAGAAAAAAAAAGTATAAAGGGTCTGGAAGATTGCCTCAGCGGTTAAAGCATTCGCTTACTGCATTAGTTTGGGGTCTTTCAAAAGGCAGAATTTACAGAAATTATAACAGAGAGGATCTATTCAGAAAGCTTACAAATTCGAGGGTACAGATAGTCCGAGATTGCAGCCTGCAGGTGAGAGAGCTGGAGGCTCCGATGGCTGCTCAGCCACAAAGTAGGACTCCAGTCCGGGTTGCGGGACAGCCAGTGAGAGTCACCTGCAGATCTTGGTTGCTCAAAGAACAAATGTGAAAACTGGAGACTGAAGACTGGGGAGTGAAGATCAGCAACTGGAGCGCATCTGTGGTGAAGATTTGAGGTGTGTAGCTTCCGTAGACAGCCACCGAGGCAAGAGCTTCCCCAGAGGTAGAAGCTGTAACAATCTTTCTTCTTTCCTTCTATATCTTTCAAGTTCCAGTTGGGCCTTCCACAGCTGAGTGGGTGCTCGTCCCTCACTCCCTCATTTGCTGGCCCACAAATCACTCTCACTCTAATCCACTCCAATCTGGTTCTCAGTTGCCTAATCTTCCCAACCCCAGTTCCAGGTGTGGTTCCCGATTGCCTCAAATTGACATAATTTCTCCAACTGTCATACTTTTCAAGTGGTAACTCAAGGATTATGTACTCAAACTCGATTCCTGAGCACCGTATAAACCAGGCATGGTGGCACATACATGTAATCCCAGCACTTGGTAGGCTAAAATAGGAGGATTGCTGTGAGTCCAAGACCAGCCTGGGCTCCATAGTGAGTTCAGGACCAGCCTGGGCTACAGAGTGAGACCCTGCCTCAAAAAAGAAAAACAAATGGCTTTTATCAAGAACTCAAAAGCAAAAGACACTGGTGGGGTTGCAGAGTTTAAAAAGGAAGCCTTTCACACTGCTGGTGGGACTGTAAATTGGTACAACCATTACAGAAAGCGGAATGGACATGGGTATACACGTATATCTATTATATTTTGTTTTTAACTCTTTTGGGAAAATTCCCAGAGGAGGTGTCTCTGGATCAAAGGGAATATTTGTTTCCATTCTGTTGAGAAACTTCCATATTGCTTTCCATGGAATACTAGTCATTTATGAAGACAGATAGGTTAGAGGTTTTTGAAGGTAAATGGAGGAAGCTGCAGATCATCATGCTTGATGGAGTGAGTCAGAAGGAGAAGGTTAAATATCCAGTAGTCTAATATGAGAAACCAATATCAAATTATTTTATAGAACTAGTAAAGGAAATTGGACGGGAGAGGGAGGGATGGTAGGATTGAAAAGGGAGAGGGGAAGGATTTGTAATTTTATCACAATAGGTATATGCACAAAATACTCAAGATGAATGTAAACATTTTGTATTGGATCTATACATATCAATAAAATGGGGGGGAAAGCAGTATGGAGATCCCTCAAAAAACTGAAAACAGATATCCCATTTGACCCTACTATGCCTCTTCTGGGTGTCTTTCCCAGAGTTAAGTACCATGAGAGAGATACATGCGTAACTCATGTTTATAGCATCACAACTAACAATAGCCAAATCATGAAAGACAATAAAATCTCCATCAATAGAACAATGGATACAGAAAACATGGTACATATGCACAATAAAGTACTATCCTGTCATAAAGTCAAATAGATTTGAGTCATTTGCAATGATACCACTCGAGACCAGCATGCTTAGTGAAATAAATATGAGAGATTAAATATCTCAATATTGCATGGTCTCTTGAATGTGAGGAACCCAGAGTATGTAAATAAGTACTAGAATCAAACACGTGATATGCTGGGAGGCATGGGCATCAATGATGGTGTTGGGAGGGGGAGAAGTGAGGGAAGGAAAGGAATACGAAATCAATGCAATATGATTATGCACAGAATTCTCAAGATCAGTGTAACCATTATGTTTCACAAATACATACTAACAAAATGGAGAAACAGAAACGTGTTCAAAAATAAATACACTTTTCTAATACTTGGGATTCATTTTCTTTGGATGCTATTAGTTGATTATGAGACTATCTGTATATGTGCACAAGGTTCAGTCACATATATATTATGGAACATTATTTGAACATTAATGAACTAAAAATTGGCATTCTGCAATATGTCACATACGTAAAAATAGTTCAGTGTGGTTGCAGTGATACAAGATGACTACTGACAATATTAGTGCTTTCCTTCACGTCAAATATTGTTACGTTAAAATTAGCCAAATGATGCAATGATATTATTAGGCAGGGAATATACTCATAAAATTTGATGTAGAAAGAAAATATAATTACAATATTTGGAGGCATTTGAATGATAATAGAAGTTATATTTTTCAGTTTCCAATGATCTTGAGCACAAAATGACTAGTGTTCACAGGTTGACAACAGCTATTTTTCATTTAGAGTAACACTAATTTGTAGCATTAAAGCATTTGTTCTAAAATAACACAGCAAATTTTAAGTAACTTCTTCCTCCATTTAATTGTTCTGTTTGACAATGGGTGTGTATTCTGTAAATTTTATACAAGCATAAAAGAAAAGTTTTGCTTTTTTTCTTTAAAGTATTATTCCAAATTACTATATTTTAATTTTAGCAATAAACAAAACAACAGATTCAAAACTGATGTTTCATTAAGGAACAAATGAGCTGCAACTGCAATCAAATTCACCCAATGTATTAGACAGAGGCTCTTAAGCAGTTTTAGTAGATTATTCTTTGGCAAATGAAATTTAAACACTGTCTGGAAGGTAATGTGCAAATTTTATACCTCTAAGATTGAATGTGATAGTTCAAAGTAAAAATACATTAATTATCATGCTATTGCAACTGAAAGGCAGTTCGTATGACATGAGCTTAAAATATGAAGCGTTTATAACAATCAAAATAATAATTAGATTTGTTCTGAAAAGTAGTGTGCTTTGTCATTTTTAGAGACAATAACTGAGTGCATTAATATAGAAAACTGCTTTTTTTAGTGATGAGATTAAATACAGGGACTCAAACAGGCTAGACAAGTGTTAAACTCTGAATTTCTTCACCAAGGCCCGTGATTCTCTCTTTCTGGCTCTCTCCCTCTCTCTGTCTCTCGTGAAAAACATGTAAGGAGTGATTTTCTTCTTTAATTTAAAATTGTACTTCCATGTGTTTTGTGTTTTGAAATAAATACAATGATTCATTTCACAAGCAACTTAGATGTAAAAACACAACAATAATTTAAAATGTGGTCTAATGCTCACACGCTATTGTGTAAAAACAGAACAGATTACAATACGGTGCAACTTGTTTAGAAAGACTTTTTAGTCCAGTTACTAATATAGAGCTCTAAAATTTTTCATAGAATTTATAGATTCCTTTTCATCTTTTCCTTAATCCTCAGAACTGCCTTTTCATTGTCTGTCTTCCTGCTAATCTTCAGGTTCATGACAACGGGAAGACGTCTGTGGCACTTATCATTTCGTGCTGAGTCAGTTACAGTTATCTCCAGGTGTTCACGCTCTGGTGTTGGGTAAATGTAGACCATCTAGAGGCTAACCACAGGAAACAGGCTGACATTTGAGAGATCAGCTAATTGCATAAAGAAAATTATAAAATACCTTCGATAAATATTCAGAAGTGTAAAGACTGTTTTTGTGCTTTTTTCTTAACTTGTGTTTCCATTCTTTTATTAACTGCTGGATATATTAGATCTCGTAATAAAAATTGAAGCACGTGGGCTTTAATCTAACAATTTCTGCTACATGGGACAAGAATTTAGCTTGTTTTAATCTATGCTATAGAAAGAGATAAAACAGGTTCCAAATATTCCAATTATTTTGCTCACTTTTTTGGAGTGCTGAGAATGGACAATATGATAGGTAAGGATTTTTCTTTTGGTTTTGTCTTTTTGAAAATTTTATTAGCAGATACTAATTATAACAAATATTGTATTTCAATTTGGAGTATTCATTCATGTGTATCATGTTTTTTTTTTGATTTTTAATCACTATTATTAAGTCTCCTGGCCTAGCACTGATCATCTCTCTCTCTCTCTCTCTCTCTCTCTCTCTCTCTCTCTCTCTCTCTCACTTTTTTTCTCTGTCTTTATTCCACATATGAGAGAAAATATACAATATTTGACTATCTGTGTCTGGCTTATATCAGTTAACAAGATGTTCTCCAACTTCATCTATTTTTCTGCAAATTATATGACTTTCCTCGTGATTTATCAGTATCTTAATAAATATACACATATGTTTACATAGGCACACACTATATATATTTACACCTAGATCACATTTGCTGTATCCCTTTGTCTGTTGATAGACTATTTCCATAGCTTATTATGACTTATAAATTGAGCCAAACACAGGTATGCAAATATCTCTAGAATGTGTTGACTTTAATTGTTTCAGGAAGACACTGAATTGGTGTAACTGGATGAAATGATAGTTCTACTTTCAGTTTTTAAGGTATATCTCCTTTTTTTGAAACAGGGTCTCACTTTGTAGCCAAGGATAGTCCTGAATTAACTATGGACCTCAGGTTGGCCTTGGACTCATGGGTAAAGGAGAGACTTCCTGGCTCAGCCTCCCCAGTGCTGGGATTACAGGCATGTGCCACCACACTCGGCTCATATGGTGCTGGGAAACTAAATTTGGGTCCTTAGAATTTCACTTAGCACTTGCTGGGCAAGTGCTTTAACCACTGAGCTATTCTTCCAGCCCAGTGTTTGAGGTATTTCTACATTGATTTCCATAGTGGCTGTTCTAATTTACAACTCCAACAACAGTGTGGAATGTTCTTTTTGATTCTCATCTTTACCGCTGTTATTATTATTATTATTGGTATTGGTATTTTTGGTAATAACCATTCAGACTCTTGCAAGATGGAATCTCAATATAGTTTTGTTGTTGTTGTTTGTTTTCCCTTTTTTGAAACAGTGTCTCGTTCTGTGGCCCAGGCTGGTCCTCGGCTCACTATGTAGCCCAGGCTGGCCTTGGACTCATGTCAGTCCTCCTGTCTCAACCTCCCAAGTGCTGGGATTATTCCCAGTTTATGTGGTGCAGGGAAATTGAATTTGGGTACTTAGCACTTCACTTAGCACTTGCTAGACAAGAGCTTCAACCGCTGAGCCATTCTTCCAGCTCTCAGTACGGCTTTGATTTGTCTTTTCTTCATTGGCTAACGATGTTGAATATTTTTTTTCAAAAAATTAATGGCTGTTGCACTTCTTTTAACATTGTCTTCCAGTTCATTCATTTATTCATTGCTATGCGCTCTTGCTAAATTGCTTGGTGGTTCTTGGACTTGCCATCCTCCTACTCAACCTATCAAATGCTTGGGATTACAACTATCTACCACCAGATAATTTTTGTTTCTACTCTTGTCTTTCCCTGTACATCGCTCCTCCAAGAGTTTCTGTGTCATATTTTACCTGTCTACACTAATATTCTGTTAATATGATGGCTAGGTGTAAAAGAAGAGCACTTAAGTATTGGCCTCTGCCTACAGGTATCCGAAGCCATTTCGCTGTTTTTTCACCATCTTGAGGGACACAAGTAGTTTGGAGGGGGATCCAGTGAGAAGAGGTCAGCACTTCATTTACTGGAAAGCTCTCTGACATTCTCTGAAAGGAGACATTTGCTATGGACACGCCCCTAGCTGAATTCTACAGTGGTCTCTCCTTTACTGACAGAACTATGGAGATATCTCTCAATTTTGACAGCTGAAAGTTCCTAAAGCAAACATTCCCAAGAGTTTTGCAGGGGGACACTGGCTCTTGGTCACCCCAGGAGTTTCTCATTCCCATATTTGTTCACAGTGAGCTTCTTGCAATTCTTGTGCTCATCATACAAATTCATGGTTCCAGAGGTCTGCTCCAGATAATCAGAAGTCAGTTATGGTTCTGTGAACTTGTCTAATTTGCAGATTTGGGTGACGGCTTGCACTTAAAACTCAGTTTTTCAATGGGTCTAAGAAAAGTCCCTAATTGTCACTTTGTACATTTTCTATCATAATGACACAAATGATAATTTAAACATCTTTGCATGTCAGACCTGAAGGTAGGAGACTACTTCAGTATATTTTAAATTATTTTTTTTTCATTTTCTTTCCTTAGAGAAAACCATATTTTTATAAAATGTGCAGTGCAAGGTACATTCTTAGTTGTCAATGAGGAAATGCAATTCTACATTCTGTGTTACTTTTACATTCTCTGGTCCACCTGATAAGCTCTTAAATTGGAGCAGAAAAACACCCTGTGGACAGCCATTCCGATTGTTAAAGAGGGATTCTGTGAGGTACTGACACTTCCTCTACATCTCGGAGCAATTATAATAAGACCACAAATAGCAGAAAAATGATAAAAATATATCTCCCTGAATATCACAATTATCTGTTATCCTGCTGAGAATAATTGTATTTTGCATGTCATATGACTATTATTTGACTCAAACAAATGGGTTTTGCACAGTGAATATGGTCTGTCTACTGCATACTTAGGAAAAGAAGGTAAGGGGGGAATGTTTGTAAAGACTTCTGCACGCTATTATAGTGAACATGTGTCCCTGGATAACCTGCCATACTTGCCTGTCTACTCTTTCTGGGGAGAAAAAGAACAGTAAAAGAGAAAAGTATTCAATTCTTCTGAAAATTTAATTTAAATTAAGGTACAATCAGATAACAACGTTTTCAGTTGGTTAAATGTCATCTATGCTTTTGGGGTAGAACGCTTTTTTGTAGAAAAGAAAAAATTCTGAAAGAAATGGAAGACTTATTTTTACTCTATCCTCAATACAAATTCTGATTTTTGTGAATCCATTAGGAAATAAAAACAGTGAGGATGTTTTTAAAATGCAATCTTAAAAGGTTATACACAAAAATATTTCCAGAGTTTATTTTCACATCCCATTAAACGTGTGGAGTGTGTGTGTGTGTGGGGTTATATGTTTGTGTGTGTCATGTTTATGACTGTGTTTATGAGTGTGTTGTCAGAATAAAGACAGAGAATGCTATTTAGGCATATAATTAAACAAAGGGTTTCCATCCTAATCAACGCGAGGTCCCTATGATGAATAGCAGGATACATTACAATTAATTGATCTTACAAGCTTGAATTCAGGCTGCACTGAATAACCAGCATATTTTTACATGGTCAAAGATGCAATCAGCAGTTTAGGGGACAAATATGTCTCATGTTTGTTTTTCAAAGCTATTAGCTAATTTTCTAAAACTAAATATTTACATGGTGTATAAAAGCAGTTCAATACTCATACTTTAAAATCAGGAGTTCTGGCAGGAAGGCAGGCACGTGCCTAATAGGACCTGCTTACTAGCTGCCTTCTTTGAATAAGGACTGTATTTTCTAGCACGTCTCCATAAACCTATTTTTCACATCCATTGTATTTTACAGGCCCTTCTGTTTGGCCGAAACTGTGAGCTCTCATATGATGTTTACGCTTATGGTACCACTTCAAGATATTTAGCCAAAATAAATAATTGCTGTATTTTTATTAAAAGCAATTTTAGTAATTATATAATAATGTAAATTCTGGCATTCTTGAGTAAAGAGATGATATGCAGCAGACTTTTGAGTTGCTCTTTTATAAACTAATATTTATTGTGGTAATGCAATTGTTACAGTATATAAAAGAATGCAATATTTTTGCTATAACAGATAATATTATTTTTCTTTATTCTGGTATAAATGTAGTCATGCCGTGTGTTCCTTGACACATCAACGCTGCTTCCTACATTTGACAAAATGGATGACTTGTTTTACCTTCTTTAAAAGCACTTTTTCTACTAATTAGAGCTCTGAAAAGGTCATCTCTTCCATAACTAAAATATACTACCTGTCATTCAAGAATCAACCCAGAGCTACCTTTTCTAGAAGCTTAATAGAAACATCTATCCAACTAATTATGCCATTTTAACTGAAACTGAAATGAATTTAGCCTAAATTATTTCATTAAATATTTAAAAGTGATCGATGCTATGAAAAATAAAAAACTCGGGAGGAATCAGCAGTGTGGAGGATGGCAGGGAAGGTGGAGTTGTTACTGTTGTCAAATTGAGCAAATATGAAAAGAAGGCACCACAGAGTCATCTATGCAGATATAAGATATATAGAACACAATATTCTAGGTTAGAAGAAGCCCAGTACAAAGTGAAGTGACTCAAACACGGAAGGTTAAATATCACGTGGTTTCTCTGATATAAGAAACCCAGAATACCTGCATTCTATAGAACCAAATAGGTGTGATAACAGGAGTGGGGGAGGGGGTGGGGAGGGAGTGGGAAGGGTGCAAGGGGGATAGGGGAAGGAATTGTCATGTCAACATGACATACATGTGCACAGAATATTAAACCTCAGTGTAACCAGTGTGTGCTCCATATATATAAATGGAGGGAAAAAGAAGGGCCTGTGCAGAGCATACGCCAGAAAGAGCAGAGACATGATGATTGTTGCTGTATGAAAAAAGCATTACGAAGCAGACTCATCTATATGTTCTGTTACGCTGTTTGTTTAGCAAGCTAGCATTTCTCTAAAATTTTTGGATGATTAATGTCTTAGGCTGCAGTGGATAGGGCTGGTGTGTTGTATGGTACAAAAAATTCTAGTTCCCTTCTACTGGGCTCAGAGCACAGAAGCATGATTAGAAATTCTATCACACCAGCACTCTTTCGCTTGATTTTGCACCTCATATTTCATAGGTAAATCAGATTACATATGAATAATTAAAGTTTCCAACTTTGTAGTGGAGAGAGAGAGAGAGAGAGAGTAAAGATAAAAAATGTCTGGAAAAACAAGAGACACTGTTACTATGCTTCTGTAAAAAGATAGGCGTTTGCTTGTAAGCTGAAAAAATAACTCTCTCTTTTCTCATGGATAATTCAGTAATAACTAATACTTACTAAAGTTTTACTAAACCATGACCCTTTTTCAAATTCTACATATGTATTAATCTTTTACTTAACATAGTCATTGTAGATATTATTTCCCACATCTAGAGGTCTTAAAAAGACTCAGTAGCTGTCTTTAACTTCATAAGAGTTGTATTTTTCCCGTTGGTAATGTCATGAGAACAGGTTTAGAGAACAGTATTTATTATTTTATAATTCCATCCATGTGACTATATCAGAGAGTCAAAAGGGATGTGACAAGAACAAAAGAATAGACATAAAAATATATTAAGGTGAATTAGTTTCATGTATTATTGATATTAACAGTAATTGCAAACAAGATTATAATATTTTGAATTTTGGGGTCTTTGCATCATGAACTCTAAAATAAATTATACAATGTAAAATATTGTCTAATTTTAACTTCACACTTTTTAAACAGCAATTTAGAGATGAGTGTCACCTGAACTCTCCCCATGCATCACGGCTTTGCAGGTAATATATTGCATAACTTTTAAGTGATTAGAAGTGATAATAACTCATTAATAAATAGAAAAAAGGGGTTACTAACTTGTGGGAAATGACAGTTTGGAAGATTATGCTTTGCTTATATGTCTTTTTCATGGAAATTTACTAATAATTTGTTATATTAATATTTCAAAAGCCACTGCAAGAAAATACAAACTACAGTAACACATTTATCTGAACTGGTAAACACATTATAATCCAATAAATTTAAATTTTTATTGCACACTTCTTTGTAAGTTATAGTTCTAGTTTTCACGTGAGCTTCAAAGCATCAGAGGCTCACATAAACTTATTTAATAAGGGCTCTACAACTGGTAATTTCTGTGTCTTGCTGTCATACACGATATATCAAATAACTTATGTAAGAAATATTTTCATTGTCTCTAGAATTATAATATCAATCATTGTGTTAAATTTAATATTTAATTGACTAAAGTATTCCATACATAGTGATAATTGAAAACCTTACATTTGTAAAAGAAAATGTTTTCACACTACATAAAATGAATTTAAGCATATCTCTAGTACATAGATTTATTTATGCTGATGTATTTATAGACACATCATAAAACATGATTATAATTTATATAGTTTCATATACAAAATGCATTACAGATGCACATGTTATACCACATAAATAATTCGATAAAATAGATAAGTATCTATGCATACTTACCACCTTTTTGGAAACTTACAGTCTCATTCAAGTGGATTAAGGATAAGCTTTGAGATTTGATGACGGAGGTCTTCACATTGGACTGAATATTCATAATTCCAAACTAATGTGTTGAAATCCTGAACCCTTTTATGAATATATTAATGGATATGGCCTTTGAGAATTGATAATATTATGAGGGCAAAGCTCTAAGTTATTGAGCTGAATACTGTTATTGAATAAACTCCAGAGATAGCTAGTTTATTTTCCCATAAACCTTTCTATGAACTAGAAACTGTGGTACCACTGTTTACCTATTCTGCTAAAAATTCGGACTTCCCAAATTATAAAATTATAAACAATTGTATTTCTTTCATTTGTTTGCAATCCATTGCATAGTATGTTGCTTGGGAGCTCAAAGGAACAAAGTTTTAAATATAGCCAGGAAAATTCCAGTAAAACTATTCAAATTGATATTTAAATATTAAAATTATGAAATTTAAGAATAATTACTTGTAATTTCAGCTATCAATTTATGGAATTATATTAGTTTTGTTTTTATTTTCCTCCAGGCAGAACATTTGTAGAATTAATTTTGGAAAAATATGTGCAACAATTTGTATTAAATATGTATATTGACCAACTTTACACTCGTGAGAAATCCATGAATGTTAGAATGGAAAAATATTAGCCTTCAAGTTGGGGAGCTACACATGCAAATTATATAAATATTGTAATTGAGTACTGGTTGGTCTTTTTTTTAAAGGGTTTCCTTTTTTTATTCATTTGTTCAGTTAATTTTATTTTCCTTTCAATACATTTTCTGCAGCATACAGAGATTTTTAATGCTATACTTAGTGGTGAACTTCAGACTTGATTAGGGTATCTACAGTCGAGAGCTGAAGGGGAAATATTTAACTCAGACTGTCAGACCTGAACCTTGCAGAACATAGGGATTCACCTTCTTCCTACCAGATGCTACCTGAATCCTGTTTGAACTCAATTCAAGATCTCTCCTGCTGTCTTAGCATTTAGTGGGCAGCTCATGAGTTTCATAATTACATTATTTTAGGATAATAATAGTCATTTAGAAAGGTATTCCAAGCATTTAAAGTATCCAGTACTCTTCCCCTTAACAAACAAACAAACAAACAAAAAAGAGGCTATTTTCCTGGCATTATTCTTCATATAATTATCAGAGAAAAAAAAGAATACTATTCTATTTGCTATCAATTAGGCATTACATTTAATTTTTTAGGATCAAAAGGCAGCTTACATTAACTGACCTTTTAATGTCTACCCTTTCAAAATTCAAGTTCAATGAGATAATTACTATTCTTAACTATTGAAGAAATATGAATTGCTGAACTCACTGTAAATGTGATGGTGAGCATTGTCCCTCCACCCACCTCCCATTCCACCCCAACATGGGTAGGAAAGCAGGCTTCTGGATGTGTTTTGGGCACTGAAACATACCCTGGGGTTAACCTGGATCTTTGGTCCCTCTCATTTCAGGCTGACCCCAAACTCTGCTTTCTGGCTGCCGTGAACAGCTTTGCTCTGAGATGCTCTTCTGTTCTCAAATCACACACTGAAACCCTGGAGACCTTGATCTGAGTAAACCATTTCCTCCTTGAGGTTGAGAGTATCTGATATTTGGTGCCAGCAACGAAACACTGACTATTCCAGTGAGGAAATACTGTCTAGTTTCAGGAAACTGTACATCTACTCTCATTTCTAATAGTCTAAATTCTGACCTTAGTTGGTGAAAAGAATGCTAGTGGACTTTTCTTCTCTCTACTTCTCCATTAGAGTTTCTATTCTTTTTCTGTTTGAGAGTTGCTTCCTGGGACAGGTTGCAGAGCGGGGCATATGTAGGGCATCTGACAGTGGTTATTTGACAAGTACTTTACTACAACAGATGCCCGCTGCTTTAAGGATCTGGTGGTGTTTGAAGCTTCTTTCAGTGGCTTTGTTGACGTTTTCACACTATGCACAGCATTAAGAGTTTCCCAATTTTATTTCTCTTAAGCTATTTATGTGTGTCCTATGGTGTGTTGGAGCTGGAATTTACGAGATCTTTAGAGAAAATCATTAGATTTTTTAGAAATTTTGTGAACAGTTAAATAACCAATGTTATTATTAAAAGTTAAATGATGAAAATAGGACACTTAAATGTTTAAAATAATGCATATTCCAGACTAATTACTTACTACTTGCATTTTAATAATTTACTACCAGTCTTCAGACATTTTAGGATATACATAGCTGTTTTATCTTTGTAATAGAAACATACAGCAATAATATAGCACATCTTATCACAAGTCAGATTTCAAGGGTTTCTGGTTGGCTGGTTTTAATAAAAATGATGAGAATATTTATACCTAGGACATCAGAAATATATATTATGGATTATCTATTGATTTTCATTGTCTAGATTTAACACAATATTAGATAAAATGTTAATAATGCAGCTTAAATGAAGGTTCTTTTAGGTTATATTTGTTATTTGGAATGGCTAAAAAAAAAGGGGTGTATCTTTCCAATATCAAAAATGTAATATAAGGTTCAGCTCATAAATTACTTGTATGATTGTAGAACAAGAGACATTTTAACATATATCTTCCGTGTTTGATTTTCCTCTTAGTTATGAATGCAAATGAAAATATCAACCAGGCTTTGTGTTTAAAATACACTGTACCATCTATTGCAACCCCATATTTTGCCTAGAGATATAAGAGTTAGGCAAAAACCAATAAAATAATTTTATGAGAATTGCTGAGCTATGTGAAATTTATGATAAACAGTATGATATATTTATGATTTTAAAATTGGGGCTATATATCCTGTATATCAGGAAAGTTTATAATAAATTTATGTACATATTTAAAGGTTAATTTATTTTTTGGAGAACTGCTGGTTAAATGTTACTAGAACATCACTAAAGATATCAGTGTATATAAATGTCTGATACTTTTTCCCCCAAAAGCCCTCAGAAATCTAGTTGCTCACTACAGCTACCTCAGATTAAGATAAATTACTAAGAAATGCCAGGACTCTCTGAATACAGTAATCAATTATTTCATTAACTATAAATAAATATAAATTCTTTGCACTGAACAGTCTAAATGTGGGTGGATGCTACACTCAAGAATCTTTTTTGCTATTGTTATTAAGCTGTGTGTCACGTAAGCTTAAGACTTTATATAAGGTGTCACTTGGATCATCCATTCCCATCTCTAACAGAAAATGAATCAGCTATTGAAAATCCTAAATGATATCCAGAAAGCCCCGCTCACTAAACTTGAACACAATGTGAAGAAGAATCAAAATTATTGTCAGTGTTTCAAATAATTCAGCCCGTACAAAATTCAGTTGTATTAATTAATTCTAAATTTATTCTCTTACTGAATAAATTTTCAGTATCTTAACTAATGAAATAATGTTTTATCACTACAGAAAAATTAAACCACACTATCTTGGTGTTGTATGGAAAGATAAGAACAGGTTAGCATTAATTTTCTAGAAAACGCAGAATAGTTAAAACATTCATAGATCACATCATCAAGCTTCAAGATTTAATGCACATACAACTGTTATGACTTACTGAAGGCTTACTACCTCCGAAACATAAAACCACTAAGCTTCTTTCTCATACACATATTGCCTAGCCTAAGGACTTTCCTTATCCCTTCTTTAATTGAAGAGTGTTTGATGTTCATTTTTTTTAGTACAATAGCTTATTTGTTTAAAAAGAAAATAATGAACTACATAAGATCTTCTCTCAAAAATGCATTTTACTAACCTAAGTACTACAAACAGTGGCATTTCATTTAGAATTCTTCTCTTCAAAGAATGTTAGAGGGCAAATTTACAGACTATAGTAATTCCTTTGTATCTAACCTCAGACTAATGACTGGAACTCAGATAGTAAAAAAGTTGAATTGCACATTTGAGTTAGAAATGGCCTCTTAGGCTTTTTAGTCTGTCTCCCTGAGAACAGGAGAGCCAATTTAATCAAACCGTGTGAAGAGTGACACATGAAAAGCACATCAGTCCCAGTAGGTCTGGCATGACTTGAAAGACAAATCTATCACAATGAATTAAAAGCCCAATGCAAAAGAAAAGCAGACAGAAGGCTTGATTTACATGCCTGCTCTATGCGAGCACGGATGGGGATCGCAGAAGCTGTGTACTAGATGCACCACTCGGCTGTGGATGAGTATCCTCAGGCCGGCGCAAGTCTCACGTAGTGAATCAGTGTGACTCTCTACGTCTTTCAGCCGTTAGCTTAAATATGTACACTCTAGAACAATTTGTAAAACATTCAATGTAAGAGAAGGTATAGAGAAAGAACTTCATATTTTTTGAGCTCTTTTGGTTTCTGGGTGTCTGGGTGTCTTTGTTACTTACGCCTTGCTGTGACAGAATACCTGACACCCACAATGTAAGGGAGGTACGATTTATTTCAGCTCATAGTTTCAGAAGGTCTCACTCAGCAGGTTAACAGCAGCACAGGCCAACATGATGGGGGCTGAAGAGTTGCTTACCCCACTGCAGATAGCCAGACGCAGCGGGAGCCACGCCAGTGCCTGGAGACTCAGACTAGGCAAGAGCTTTCCCAGGAAGGAGCTGCAATAACGTGTCTTCTTTATTTAGTTCCAGCTATCAGTTGCAGAGTCCTGCCCCACCTCAAGGTGGGTGTCCCTTCCTGGCTGTCTGGCTCACAAGTCAGTAACAAACACCTGAAAACTCTGCTCTAGGCACCTCCCACTCTCAACAAGTTGACACAATCTTTCCGGGTCAAATTCCTAGCATCTGCCCCTTCGAGCCAGGCCCTACTTCCCAAAAGTACACAGTTCCACAGTTATCCCACTACATCCAAATATATGAGACATTTGGGGGACATTGAAGATGTCCCACATTCCAGATATTTCCCACAGTGGGTAACTTTTCAAATTCCATTAGAAAAATATCGAAAAGTATATCACTACTGTACACAAATTAGTGATATGATTTTCTAAATATTTATGTGTCCTAAAATGTGGAACTTCTTAGTTGTACTTTAAATCTTTGTGATGTTATTAAAGGAACACTCCTCACTAGATGGAACATCTAGTTTCTGGATTAGCATCATACTCAAACATTTCAGGAAACAGTGAGCATTAATTGTTTGCTTTTTCTATATATCCTTTATCAAATCTATCACAATACTTGAAATATCTCTATTCATATTCTGTTCTTCCTCCTAACATTTTGTCTCATTGACTTTTTCCTTTTTCCTTTTCCCTTGACTGGATAGTCGTAATTCTTCCTTCTGAATTTCATGTTTTAGAGTTAGCCATTTTAATATGGGTTTGATTGAGGTTTCTCATGTCTTGGCAAGCAGAGAGAAATAAAGGAAATGAAGATGTCCTAGCTGAGATTTATATTGTGACATCCAAAATGAAAAGAAATTGTTTTTTTAATAATATGGTAGATACACGGTCTGTATTTTTCTTGGTCATCACTTGAAAATACTTTTCTGTTTCTTTCACTTTTTTTTTTTTTTTAAAGACACAGTCTCACAGACTGTTCCTGAACTCACTGTGTGTGTATTCCAGGCTGACCTCAAGCTCACAGCGACTCTCCTACCTTTGCCTCCTGAATTCTGGGACAACAGGTGCGTGCCACCATACCCAGCTGTAGTGCTGGGGAATCAAACCTATGGCCTTACAATTGCTAGGGAAGCACTTTAACCACTCAGATATGTCACCAGACCCTTTGTTCATACTCCCTCGAGGTTGTGTTTTAATGACCCTAACTTAGTAAGGTAAAGAGTTCCCTCAAAGGTAATTGCATCGAGGTATTAACAAGAAGGTTGAGAAATGGAGCTCCTGGTTTATCAATAATGTGACACTATCCTAGTGTGGAGGCTCTTTCCAAATACTTAGAATATTATTAATGATTAATAAAATAAGTATTTGAATATATAGACCCAGACCAGACAAGTAGTCAAGAAAGAGGGTCAAATTTAAAAAAATAGTAACATGATGGGTCTTATTTCTTGACTATTTTTGATACTTAATTATTATAATAAGTAAGTGGATAAATATAGTGTAGTATTTAAAATATTTTTCTATTTTATAACATGAAATGTTAATTATAATTTGGCAAAAAATATTAGATTTCAAGAATTTTTAGCTATTCCTTAGACAGAATTGACACAGTGTTGATTTTTTCCTAAGGACAGTATAGAGGAATCCAATACTTTTACTATTGAAAAGGATCAAGCTGTGATTAAATTTAGTATAAAAACAAAGGCTTACTTTTGAAAAGCAGAGCATGAATCTGTGTAGTGTGCAGTAGAAAATCCTTGATATCACAGGGTGAGCAGATGACAGATAAATGGATAGGAAGCAATACTTTGAATCAAGTGTCAGGAAAAAAACTCTCAAAACTTAAAATACTGAGATATATCTTAAAAATTTGATGCTTAAAAACTTTGACACATTTCCCATTTGATATCATTTGAATCTTGGAAAGCATACACTTGAAATTTTACTATAATTAAAAAAAAACATTGCTTTTAATATCATATATTTGAAAATTTTAGACTATAAAACCATATTACATATTATTTTTCATCTTCATGTGTCATATAGGAAGAAGTAATGATAAATTAAGAGGCTCAATAATCAGTAAAATAAGGAAAAGTAATAAATTATTTTATATCCAACATATATTAAGGTTCTTATCCAGAATATGTACTTGCAAATAATATTTCTCATAGAGTAAGCTTACTATTTTTATTTTTATTGATAATTGAAGTAGTTAATAAAAATGACAAAAAGTATCAAATCCAAAAATAAAATCATAGTGTCCAATCATTTTTCTGCCTTTTAAATGGATTCTTATTCATAATTCATGTCAGTTGGAATCTCTAAGGAAATATACTTTGTGGCTATGTGCACATTATTTAACATTGAAATGGAAATGCAAATGGTCACCAAACACATACATGGAAACACACGCAGACACAGAATTTCCTTGAAAGATAAATTCTTATGAAACAAGTGCCTAAATAAAGAACCTATCTGAATTAAGTTGGCATACAGGGATTTTTAAAGTTTATTGGATCTCAGAAAATGGTATTATAAAAGTTAGTTTTATCAAGCTGAGAATTTGGATTATAAAAAATGCAATTGAGAACATTTTTATAGGAATACAAAAAAGCATATTTTTCATGTAGAAGTGAAGGCATGGTAAAAAAAAAAAAAAGTAGCCAGCTGTGGGAGTATAAACATCATTTGAGATGCTGCCTATATAGCTGAAATTCAATTAAAATGTTTAGTATACATACTTTCCTTAAATATCTGGATTTTGGCAAAACATAACTCCTATTGTTTGTTCTTTAAATAATTACAGAAATTTCAGAAACTTAGTCCTAAGATGATTTCAAAAGATATGAAAGATTAATTGTGATTATTGTACCTCTAAACTCTTAAGATAATGAACATTATTTATTACAAAAGTCACCAAGTTATCAGTTACTTATAATTTAATTTCTTTAGTTTCAGTTATGATATATTCATACTAGTAAAATTATTGTGATAGTAATAGTATTATTAAAATACTTGGCCATTAATATCTTTTTTTTCCCTCAGCTCTACTAATTCCTTCTTCTGCTTTCAATAGCTTTCTTAAAATCTATTTACACTAAAAATTATTTTTACATTCATATATTAGTCTTAGAGTATTTTCTGGATAAAACATTATTTGAGATGCTTAATCTAAAACATTTAAAGATTTTAAATAATTTTTATGTGCAATTTATATAAAACTTGCATATGAGTGGAGGATTAAACATCTCAGAGAATAAAGAAGTAGAAAAGAACTGAGCTGTATTGCTTGACCCAGAGATCAAGAAACTAAGAACATGGAAACATATTTGGGCTAAGATGAGCATAAACAAAGGCTTTCTTTTATTTTATTTCAGGCAGACAAGGCCAAGAAATAAAACTTCTGCTTAGAGATCAGAGATTTATTTTCTGAAAACATTATGCTATTTCTTTTCAGAAGTACTAAAAGATTCTGGGTAAAAAAAAAAAAAACATAGTATAGTGAGCAAGAAAAAAAGTTGAAAATATTATAGGGTAGGAAACAAAGCCAAAATCAAGATGGTTAATCAGAACGTGGAACGGGGAAACACTAAAGTGCTGATTTTTGCTTTTTCATTAAGTGTACAAACTGAGAGCTGGATACTTAATACTAGAAAAAAGATTACTAGGACATTTTAGTTTTTCATAGAATAAACAGTATTATAATCAGAAGCTACTTTTGCATCTGATTCACTTGCTTCATTAAGTTCATAGAAATACTACAAGTAAATAATAAGGACATTAGTGGTCTTGAGGAAGCTGATACTGATGTAGATATTAACAGTCCTGAAGCTCATGGAAGATTTACGTCAGTACTCACATCTCAAACATAGAAGGAAGCAGGATTTGTTAGAAATATCAAACTGAAGTTCAGTTGTAGCAAAGAGCTGAGCTAATTCTCTGGGGATTCTGAATCTCAGGTCTTCACCTTTGGGTTGGATATCCATTCGTTAACCAGTATTAAGTTGGGGACAATCCCAAGAAGAGATGTGACTTTTCTTGAAGTGCCATATTTTAACCAAAGTAAATTAATGAAGACAGTATTGACCACTAAAGTCTTTATTAGCTGTGACATTGAGGAGAAAATACGGGCAACATAGGGAATATGATTTTTTTTTTACTTGAAAATGTTTCATGGAACAGAAAACAATCTCAACACACATTCATCCTGCAGAAAAAGTCAATTATGCAAATTAAGTAGAGTATATTGTTTTTATGGTTAGCATCTGGAGTGTCCCCTTTCAAAGCCTCATGCATTTAAATCCATTAAGTGGAATATTTATGAAACCACATGCTGTTGGCAGGCGGTGCCTGTCTGGAAGGGGCAAATGCTTAGGTACTGACCTTGAGGGATTATGCCAATGTTGAAATTAGGAAATACCCAAAGTAGAGCTTTCAGGTGTGTGTGATTGATTCCCGGACCAGAAAATGAGAGAAGAATACCCACCGTGTGTGTAGGTGGGTGGCCAACCAGCAGCTTAAACTAAATAAAAAGGAGGAAGAAGAAACAATGCTACAGTTTCTTGTTGGGAAAGCTCTGACCTTCTCCTCAGTATCCAGACATTTCCTCTCTCCTCCCTCACTCGCTGTTCTCCCTGCCATGCTGGAGTAGCTTCTCACCAACTAGACCTTTGTGGTGTGTTTCCACCATTTCCAGGTGCCCTTGAATGGACTCTAACACTTTCTGAAACCGAGGTTAAAGAAAATTTTCTTGCTTTAAGTTGTGGATGTTGAGTGCACTGTCCCAGCCACAAATAAATAAGACAGATATTGATAACAGGATTTGGGTTGTTACTGTGACTTTAACTTGATCACATAGCTTGGAAACCTTTGGAATTAGGTGCAATAGGAGTTTAGAAAGATTTTAAGGTGCTTGCTAGGGAAATCTTAGTATGCTGTCAGTCAAGCTTGTTAGAAAATTATACTCAGAGCTCAGAAGACTAGAATGTTGATAGAAATGTGGATTGTAATGGCCAGGCTCAAGACATTTCAGTTGGGAAGGAATACTTTATTGGCAATTAGCCTAGAGAAAATGCTATGTTCTAGCAATACTGGGACTTTGTCTGAAGCTTGTAATTAAGAGTGTTGGGCTACTGAATCTGGTTGAGGAAATTTCAAGACAGCCTGTCACATGGGTATTCATTACAGCTTTTATCCAAATCTATAATGGAAAGCAGGAAAAATGGCAGAGAAAAAAGACTGAAAATGTTTTCAGTTTTGCTAGAGACAGTTTGACTCCAAATTAGGGGCAGAAAAGAACACTGTTGTTAAAGTGATCAGCATTACAAAGAAGCCACATCTTGGAATCAGTACTATATAAAACAAGCCTTGAGGACTTCTCAGAAATCTGTAAGATCTCACCCTTTTCCAATTAAACAGTGGAGAAGCAAAAGATCTTGTTCTGAGAAGAACCCCCATCATGAGGTCTAAAAGGGAGAAAAGTTCACTCAATTTCAGTCATTTAAGAATTTAGAATCACCACCAACCATTTTTCAAGGGAGCCACACTACTGTTCAAGTCAGTCACAGACTTAGGGCATCAGCCATGTGGTGCTGGTTTCACAGCCTTGCAGAATTGAGGAGTTGATAGGTCAAGATAGCTTCTACCCAGACTTCAGAAGCAGACCTTGGAGGCTTCTGGGAAGGCAATGGAATAAATTGTGAGGGAGAAGCCAAAAGTGCATTGGAGCCCTTGGAAAATAGGAGATGCCGGAAACACAAGTAATCTATGGAGGACGGCCATGGACTATGATCAGAACCAGGCCTATGGAGATTACAGCCAGAGACCATGATGTATGGGCGGGTCACCCAAATACTTTGGAGCTCATGTGTGGCAAACCACAGTTTACCCATGTACTGAACATAGACGTACAGGATTTAAACCTTGACTTGATGAGTTTAGAACTTGACATTTTACCAATTGCTTTCTATCTTATCCCTCTCTTTTTGAGCGAGAATGTTTGCTCTGTGCCATCGTATGTTGGCAGCGTTTAACTTTTCTTCGATTTTCCCAGGAGCTCATAACTAAGGGGAATTTGTTTTGAGTCTCAGTGAAGACTTGTACTTGCACGTTTTAGCATTGCTGGAACTTCTAGGAAGTTGGCAGCTCTTAGAGAAGGACTAAATGCATTTTGTATTAAAAAGGTGGACATGAGTCTTTTGGGGGCCAGGAGTTGAATGTTATGGTTTGGATCTAGAATGTTCCTCAAAAGCCTCATAAATTTGAATGCAGTGGGACACCTAGAAAGCTGTGTATTGTTGGGAGGTGAACCTTGCTGGAAGGAACAGGTACTTGGGGCTTTACCTGGAGAAATTATGTCAACTTACTAAGATTAAGAAACACCCAAGGCAAACCCTTCAAGTGTGTGCGATTGACTTGTGGTCCAGAAAATGACGGAATATTCACTCTGAGTTTGGGCTTCTCAACTGTCAGCTTAGACTAAATAAAAGGAAGGAAGAAGAAACATTATTGCAGCTTTTCTTTGGAAAGCTCTGACCTTTGCTGTTAATTTCCAACACGGCAACTCCTTTATCCCTCACTGGGCTTTCTGTCTGCCAAGCTAAGAAGAGCTTTTCACTAACTAGACATCTACTTGTGTTTGTCTCAACAGATATTAACCAAGAGTATAAGGCAGAGGCAGATGGATTACTGTAAATTTCAGACCAGTGTGAGCTCCATACTAAGTCAGGACCAGCCTGGAATGAATCCACAAGGAGACTCTGTCTCAAATAAAAAATAAATAAATAACCATCCTTATATGGTCTTTCTGTAATTGTCATGATGTGAGTATTTATTCAAATGAATGAAATGATATGGTAGTATTAGAGGAAGGATAGTCGATGGAGGAGATTGAAGTCCTTATTTGCATTAAGAAAATTCATGATGCATTAATGAAACTAGACATATGAAGAAATAAATTTACTGGGAGGCAACTGGCTATATAACTTGTGACAGCCTGTAGCCGATCAGTCCCTAGAACTTAGTTAAAGACAATTAGAAAGATCTTTAAGGGGGAAGGAGCTAAGGGTGGGCTGTGGTTTAAAGGTGGAGACCCTATTAACCAGCCCAAGCAACCGACTGCTTAGCATAGGCCCGGCTACACAATGAAAACCCCTAGACAGCTAGGCAACCCCATTTCTGGGTTCCCCTTCTTTTTAGCAGAACCTCTACTGGGGCACCTCATGTTTCCCAGTCCCCCTTCTGACAAGCAGAAGGTTTACCCTATCTTTCTTTCCCAATTTTAAAGTTTCCCAATAAAGCCTTTTCTTCACAACCTGAAAAAATATAATTTAAATATATCACTTAAAAATATGGAGATGGGCTGAGGGTCCAGCCCAGGAATTAACCTCTTGCTTCAGAAGCAGGAAGCCCTGGGTTCAATCCCCCAGTCCCATATAATAGCTAGAAAAAAAAATACAAGTTAATTATCAGGTGGGGAAAGCAGTTTAAAGAGTATAAGCTTATTCACCACATCTACTTTCCACCTTTTCTGTAGAAAAAGTCCGTCTCTTACTGCCAAGCTCTGTTTCCTGCCTTTTCATATAAGGTAAGAGCTTGGGGAGTGAATGAGAATGTAAGAGCTCACTTAATTTCTGGGCATTAGACATAGACTGTTCTTCCTCCAAAGATTCTGTCCTTTCCTACATTTGACCAGAGGATTTTGGCAACTCTTTCTGTCCTGGATTACTGGGAAGTTTTTCTGGCTGTGTGGCTTTCTGTGTTTGAATTTTCACTTCTGGAAGAGATTCTTTGATGCAACTTAAATATTACAAGTCTGCTTACACATGCTGTTATGGGTTTTGCTATTTACAACTAAGAAGAAATGACTGAACTATTTATCTATATTTTTATTAAATTCTACAAGTTAGTTTATTAGGCTTTGGAAATTCAATATATATTGATGCTAGTTTCTGAAAATATTACTTTGAACAGAGGACATATGAAAATAGAGAGCCACTATATGGCAATGAAATTTTTCATTATTACAAAGTGGCTTGCATACTCACTTGTCAAATGCTATCTTCTTTATAAGTATGAAAATGCTGAATTATAGGAAAAGAGAAGATCTCCCTACTACCACGTGTTTGATTCAAATGAACAGCACTGTGGGATAATGACAGCATAAGTAATTCTCGGCAGTTTTCTAAACTCCTAGTCTTAGGCTTCCAATATAACTGACTTGACGTAGGGATGCCACATGGCATTAGCACTTCATTCATATCCTGTGCCCTGGGTTAACAGCACTGTTAACTCACGTTACATAGGTCAGGGCAAGGTGGTGACAGCATTTCAGAAAAAAAAGTAATGTAATTCCTGAAATCTTTTATTATTCCTTCAATAATAGATCAAGAAATTAAAGCTAAAGGAAATTGTTAATAAAGAAAGTAAAATGTCAAGATGAAGTTTAGTTAAAATTAAAATTTTAAATAGTCTCAGTAAACTTTAAATACCTCTTTTAATCTCGGGTATGTGACAGTTAATCAAAAGCGAAGAAGACCACCTACGCTTTACAGTCGAAATATGGTCAAGTGACTGTGTCCTCATCTATAAAATGGAACTATCCAAAACTATATTAGCTGAAAATAACAATATCAGTAAACAGTTCACTTTTGGACTTAATGGCAAGAAAATTTTTCTAAGTAAGTACGATTTTTATTCCCTCACCACCATCACCCACGACAACAACAAAGAAAAATCTCAGTCAACAATTTATTTTCATTTCTTAAAACGTTAATGCAATGTTCGGAAATCTCAAAATTGTCTTGAATTTTATAACAAAAAATTTGCAAAATGTTAAGAATCCAAAAATTATATATTTGCATTCAAAAAGAGAGAACTTTTTTTTTGTGTGTGTGAGACAGGGTCTTACTCTGTAGACCAGGCTGGTTATGTGAACTTGCTATGTAGCCAGCACTAGCCTTGGGCTCACTGCGATCCTCCTGCCCCATTGTCCTGAGTGCTGGGATTACTGGCATGTGTCACCACACCCAACTTATGTGCTGATGGGAAATCAAACTCTGGGTCTTGTGCTTGCTAGGCAAGCACTTTAACCCCTGTGCCATTTCTTCAGTCCCCCAAAGAGAAAAGGTTTGGCATGTGTACACTTCAGTCTTTGTCCATTGTAGGGAGGCAGTACACAGTGGGATTATAATTAGTTGCTGTAGAGTAAAACTTTTATACTCTAATTCCATATCGATAATTACATTGACCATATAACTTTGGCATGATACTTAGAATAAGAATAGTTTAAGATTTACAAAATAAAGGTAAGAAAATATTTAATGTTCTCTAAGGGCATACTGCATTTTATGATTGATCTTTTTAAGTATATAAATATTCTTTCAGTTTGCAGATATGGAAGATAGAGATATGGAAACTGAGAGTTCAATGAGTGATATCAAAGCTCACCTAAATTATAAAATAAAGAAGCTCAAGGTAAGTATGTTTAAGTTTAAGTCGAGCAATAAAAGGACTGAGAGGAAACTTGCCTTAAAAAGAAAAGAAAAGAAAAGACATATAATTCATTGTGAAGGCCCTGCAATTCAATTGCAAATTTATGAATAAAATATGGAAAGGAATGAAAATATTTTATATGATTTCGGTCTTACTTGCTTTCTTATTGCTGGGACAGAATACCTGATACCCACAATTTGAAAAGGGGGATTTTTATTTAGCTAAACACCTCGCAGTCAATGGCAACAGTGAAGGCTCATGGCAAAGGCTGCAGAGCTCTTCATCCCACTGCAGACAGAAAGCCAACTGAAGTAGAAGCCAAGTGAGCCTGGAGACTCAGGCTAGGCTAGAGATCCTCCAAGAAGAATCTGTAACAATGTTTCTTTTTTCTTCCTTTGTTTATTTCAAGTTTCCAGTTGGGCCCCCCAAACCCAGAGCAGGGCCCTCTCTCACTTTCTGGCCCACAAGTCAGTAACAAATGCCTGAAAGCTCTGCTGTGGGCTATCTCCAATCACAACAAGTTGGCACAGTCTTTCCGAGTCAAACGCCAATGTCTGCACCTTCAAGTCAGGACCCACCTTGCAATAGCACACAGTTCCACAGTTATCCCACTGCATCCAAACACTCCAAATTGAAACCATAGCAGTTGCTAATGGGAAAATTAAATAAGATACATTATGTATGTAAAATTTCTTACTATTGGAGTGTGTATTCATTTTTTGACCATTAGATTTCTAAACTAGGTTATGAATATCATTTTTATTTTTGTAACATTCTCATCAAAATACTATTGTCTTCAGACAATTAAAATCTCTAGTTAAGTACTTAATCATTAGCCTAGTATGTATCTTTTCTAAATTATTTCTGTTTTTACAGTTTGATTCTACTCCTTTGCCTGTGTATTATCACAGGGCTTTTATAGAAAAGTGTCAGCTAGGTTTTTGTCAAAGTAAACTCAGAAAAAATAAAAAGGAAGGATTGAGAATTGAAAGCAAAATTGTAAGGTATTTAAGAGATAGCTCTACTGGGCCACTGAGGAATTGATTATGAAAATAAGGGGACTTAAGGAGTTGGGGACGTATCAGACTTTCAAGATGAGCAAAAGATACCTGGACAAGGGTTATTGGTACAATAACTTAGGGTAAAGAGTTCATTTATAGACATGTTCAATATGCTGTTCATATTGAATATATAAACAAATAATTTTAGAACTGTACATCTAAAACTTTGGTAACTTTAGAAGAAAGCATAGTTGAAAAAGAATCAACATATAAGTGCCATGATATTGTAATTGGCCCAAGACTGGCCACTCTGCAGCTCTAGGGCAGCCAAAGATTTTATATTTAAGAACTACAACGATCATGACTTAGATGCTGAGAATCCAAAGCAGGGAAAGGAGTGCAAAATTAAAGCACAAACCTAAGAGAAATAAACAAATCAGTAGAAATGAGAAAGAACAGAATACAGTCTGAATCTAGATTTATGGTAGGGAGTTAGGCTGAAAAAGCAGAGTTTTCAAAGAGACATGCCTGTGGATGAATGTAAAAGCCTGACCAAACATTTTTTTTTTTTTAATTAAAGAAATGGCTTATTTTTTCATATGCATTTTCTTCCCACAGTTTGTCAATTTCCCTTCTTAATTAACAGTAAATTTTTTGAAAATAATTGACAAGATACCTATTGCCTCTTCAATGGGGGCTTCTGGGGATGTTTCTCAAATTTAATTTTAAAGTGAGAAGATAATAAAGATGAAATAAATAAAAATAAATAAAAAGTAAAAATAGAAATAGAATAAATAAAAGTAAGCTTTAAAAGTTAGTTCTCTGTGTTGTTCCTTCGTGCCATAGGACGAACTAAGGAACAGAATATTAAAAGAGAATGCTCTATCCGTTCCACTTTCCATTTCATGCCCGCTTTTCCATGGTGTGCGGTGATTTTTGTTCTTCTAGTACATTTCTGATTATGTGTGAATGCCAAGCTGAGGGCTATGTATTTACCTTTGCTAAAGGTCTCTATGTGGCAAAAGAAAATATTTACTTCGGCCTAAGGGTTTTCTCAGTGTTATGAAAGCCTTAGAAAACAGGTTTCCTGCAAGTCTGAGTTTGTTGAGTGCGTGTGTGTGCGTGTGTGTGTTTATTGGTTCTTTCAGCAAGTTGTTATCATGGCAGAATTTTAAAATATCACCAGAGTAATTCTGTAAAGTTTTCTTACCCTCATCAAAAGTAGAGAAAAAATGGAAGGAGCAGAAATGTGGAAACAAGCAAAATAGCTAATATATTTATTTATTTCCAAAAACATACACATAAATTACATTTAAAACTAGATTTGTATGCACATGTGCTGTGTGTAACTGATGCATTTGCATTTTTCTTGCTGCATGGTACACTGCCAAAAAGCAACAGCTTAAAATAGCACACATTTATTATTTCACACTGTCCATGGGTCAGATCTGAGCATAACCTGACTACTGCTCTGCTGAGTCATAGGAGATTGTAATAAAGGTATCAGTTGGATTGTGTACTTAGGGGGAAGCTGAAAGAATCCTCTTTCAAGCCTATTTAAGGAAACCATTGGCATTGTTTCTAACTGCTCTGTGACTAAGGCCTGTGTCCTTTTGCTAGATCTTGGCAGGAGTCTGTCCTTAGAGTAGTAGAAGCCACCAGCAGTTACCACAGGCTGCCCAAAGCTTCTGTCTCTGAGGGCTGTCCAACATGCTCCTAACTCAGAAAGAAAAAAAAAATATGACCTTAGCTGGAGCTCAGGCACTGTTTTAAATATTTTTGCCTGATTTATCAGTCCCGTGAAGAAGCATCTCTCTTAATTAACTCTAATGGATTTGGTAGCTTCCCTCTGTGGGGCAAAATATCAGAGATAAGTCAACTTTAAGGAAAAAGAAATATTTTGTCCCTGAGTTTCAGAGGTGTCAGTCCGTGATTGCTTGGTCTTATGCTTTGAGCCTATGGTGGCAGCGAGTATCACCAGGGAAGTCCCCAGTAGAAGTTCACCTTATAGCATCTGGGAAGAAAAGCAAGAGAAGATGGGGGACCAAGACCCCCCTGTCCCCTTCAAGTGTTTGCCCCCATGACATAATTCCTCCAATTAGACCCTTCCCCTTTATTGTCACATTGGATTCCAGTAGTGACATAGGCTTGGAATCAAGCATTTAACATATGGGCCTTTGGAAATGAGTCTAAACTCAAACTATTGCCCTCAGGTTCATTGATACGAGACCTTGACTATACCAGAAATATCCTTCACTGTTTTCATTTCTTACCTGATTCCAGAGGGATAAACCTGACTTCAGAGGGATATAAAAAGTTGTCTATTGATCCATAGCTTGAGTTACCCATCCATGTTTAAACACACACACACACACACACACACACACACGCACACACACACACTGTAATAGATTAGAAAAGTGATACATCAGATAAACTGACTCTTGAACGTTTCTCATTTGTATTCTCATAGTAATGCTTATTTTGATATGAACCAAATTGCTATCTTACTATATAAAGAAAGAATCAAATTGCATAACGTTTCTGTTGGCTAACAATACTAATGTCCATCAGGCAATTCAATGATTCTATGATAAACAGCCTGACCTATGGTTATATTTATAGCCATCTTCTAAACATAGCATTCTCAATATTGACACCTGAGAGCTTGTCAAACTTATTTGTAGGCCTCACTATAAGAGATTTTGATTCAGTGTTCTGTTTCTATGGTCTAATTCTATTTTTATGATATTACAAAGAAATGTTCATGGTGCTGGGTCCTATATCAACAGTGCTAATTCCTATGCTTGCTGAGCGCCAAGGGAATCCTTCAATGAAATTGTTCCATTGTAAAGGGACACATAGTCAATTGAAGTCAATGCTTTTACAGCAAGATGTAGGGATTAAGACAATTAATAAGAATCTCTGTTGTAGAATAAGTGCTCCGACTCTCCTGCAGGCAAGAGTGTCAACTCACAGGTGCACACAGCGGCAGATACTTCCTGCAGAGCCCAGGGCCTTCAGTCCTGCCTGTACCCTGTGAAGCCACGTGCTCATTTCCCAAAGGTGGATCTCGTGGTGTATGAGCTATGGCTCACTGCACGTGCCCTGCAGCTTGTGGCTTTTGTTATCAGGTCTGAGTAAAGACGTTACACCTGGGGTTGTTCAAGGTCACTGATTCCATGGGGCAAGAGCAAAAAACCACAGAAGTCCAAAGAGCAGAAAAGCTACATTCGACCAGAGAACAGCAAGTCTCAAAAGGCGGTATGCAGTTCCCACTAGTTGTCGTCTATATGGTGTGGGCATTTTGGTGATGGAACTGCCTCGGTGTCACCCCTCGGCCTGCAAGTGACCCTCACTGGTGCTTCTGAGGTAGCCCTTCATCATTACTCCCCTATATAATCCAGATAAATTCACTGATTCATCAAATTGGACGTTGGAATAATCGTTACTTTGGCCTGTCTGCTGTGCCCTCTGGGAGGTGAACAGACTTTGGTATTTATGTCTTCCCAGGAAAAGTTATTTCCATGACAACTTCTCTCCTGGAGACTCTAAGTATTAGAAGTAAAGCGATATCTCTTTACTTTATGGCAAAATTGAAGATTAATGGACAGAGAAACAATACACTAAAGAATCTGGGTACTTATCTGGCAGGGAACACATCGGGATTACAGAGGTGGTTTGCCAGGGGAGAGGCTTACGCCCTGCAGTCTGAACAAGCTGACTCCTGCTGCTTCTCCAAATGTAGAAACTTGACTGCATAATTTGCGATAGTGGAGGACCCTGTTTATGCTCCCCCCAACCCCCCAAAAAAGAATCTGTGAGCGTGGGGTACACTGGCACATTTCTGTAATTCCAACTCAGAAAGAGGACGTAAAAGGAAAATGGCAAATTTTAAGGCAGCTTGAGCAGCTTGGCAATTAGCTCACTTCCAGGATGTAGGCCTTGTACTCAACATTATTCACAACAAAACAAGCAATAACAGCAATAAAAACTGGATAATTTCTGGAAAGTCACATACTAAAGAATACACAAGTGTAGGGAATATAGTTGACAGCAACAACAAAAGTAACTTGGAACAAACGGGTGAGCTAGCGGTACAAGATCACTAACTCATTTTTAAGTGCTTTCAAAGATTGAGAATTGGGCCAGTCTGCCTCAGTTGTCAGCTTGATGTTTTAGGAGAATCGTGAAGAGGTACTGGCATCACAGGGGTGTCACACTCATTAGTGAGTTAGCCCATGACCATTCACAGCTCAATGCATTATTGGAAGGTGGAGCCCAGTTAGAGGAGGTGAGTTTCTGGGGTATGACTTTGTAGGGTATAGCTGTATTTCCCATGTGCTTATTTTCAGCTGCCATGAATCCAGCAGTCTTGCGATAACCACACTTTTTTGCCATCAAGTTCTTGCCTTGGAGACAGCCAACCATGGACTGAAATTTTTGAAACTGTAAACATAAGCATGTTCTCTTTTAAATTGTGCATGTCAAATGTTTTGTTCCATTCGATATTTTACTTTCTGCTCCTGACTCACTTTCCTAGGCATGATGGCTTCAAGTTGGGTCAATATACCTACAAAAGCCTCCAACTGATCTGTCTTTATAGATGAGTAGTATTCCATTGTGTGTAAATATCACAATTTATGTATCCATACATATCAATAAAATGGGGGAAAACAAAGCAAAAACAAACAAAAAAAACAACAACAAAAATATTTTGTTCCAGCAAAGGGAATTCTGATCAATATAAGAAGGATGGATGATATACATTCCTACATCTATAAATCTTTTGGAGTTATTTTTATTTATTAGATCAAGCCCCGTTGTTATATTGAGAGCATCTATAAAATCTTAGATTAAGATTTTATTTTTACTGTTTCCTACATTGGGTTCTTTTTATGAGGGTTTTTGTCTTGTTTCACTGTTATATAGCATTCAGATCATCACAGGTTCAACGTTATCAAATATTTCTACATCTCAGTAATTTTTTCTCACAAGGAACTCTGACATGTTGCATGGATATCAAAGCCTGCATTATTTTCTGTTCATTGTAACCCAAGGACTTGAACAGTTTCTCAGCCTTATTCATTTGCCCCCAACCCAAAGTCTCCTAAGTCTCTGGACTGGTTGAGGCATGTCCCTATTCAATATCTGCTTGCATGACATGGTAATTATCAGAAGAGAGTCTTACAAGATAATCAGTTGTTGGGGTGCTCCTCTCTTTCCTAGCTACATTGAGCACTCATTTTCTAACTAAATTCTTGACTTTTTAAGTGGGTCAACGAGGAGACCTTGTGCAGCTCTGTTACTTGGCCAGCATCTTGACTGGAAGTCCTCAGAGTCTTATAAGATAATAAGGCAGGAGGGGAACTCCAAGGTGCCTCCTTATCTCATACCCATTCTCAATGCCTTACTAACATTTAGAAAAGTAGTAGAGACAGATAATTAAGGGAAGATAAAAGGGTAGGATATTATGGTAGAATCTGAAACCAGCTCATATTTAAAGATAGTTGTAGAAGTATTTCAGGAACTTAAAATGAAAAACAAAGTGAAACAGGGGGGTAGGGTGGTGAGGGAAGGAGGGGTGGGTAGGGGGAGGGGCAAAGGAGAGTGGGAATGTCCGTCCTTGTCACCTTGACAAGATACACATGTACACAAAATGCTAAACTTCATTGTAAATCTTAAAATTTGCACTTATCAATAAAATGGGGGGAAAAGTTTCTCAGAGGAAACAGACCAAACAAATTTCTTAGAGCAAGAGTATGTACAGGTAGGTAAAATGCTGAAAGGAAGTAAGGTAAGAAAAGACACTGAAAAAAAATGTGTAAACAGAGCATCTTGTCAGACACTGGAGTGGGGGAAGGGACGAAATTGGTTATACTCCTAAATCTGTGGGACATGATGGCAGTGCTATATTTGTTTTGTGTTTAGAGAAATTACAGGATCTAGTTTCATTTTGAAAATGTCCTTCTGAAAGTAAAGGGCACTGGGTGTGCTCATTAATAGAGGAGTGCATTCTCCTCCTCTGCAAGTAAAGGGAATGCTTAATAGGACGGCAGTTGGGAAGCATGTAATCTAAATATGAGAAGTTATTATAATGATTTTGTTAGCTTTGATCATTAGCTAATTATAACTGGATACTTTCTTTTCAGTTATTGAGATTTAGCTGCCTGATTGATTAGAGACTTATTTTATGAGTCAGAGCAGCCTCCTTGCTGCAGCACCGTGTCAAAATTGCAGGAGTTTAAATGTTGGCTCTTTCTAATTGTGCTCTTTGCAAGTCAAGGCTGCAAATTATCTGCATGTTGAATACCTTGAACTTCAATTCTTTTACTTCTTAGATTCTCTTAGCTATTGACTCTGATTTTCAAGCCTCTCTCCTTCACTCTGTAGTTGCTGCCATGCTTAACTCCTACCAACTGTGTTGCATTGATTTAAGTAACACTTCCTTTTTAAAATGTTTAAAAATAAAACTATGAGAGTCAGGTTCATAGGTTCCCATTTGTGCATGTTATGTACTTTTCAAACCCACAGGTTAGCTTGTGGGATGTTTTATCTTATTTGTTCAACATAGCAATGGTTTCCATGAGATCAAGGATATCGTCTTGCCCACATTTCATAAAACTTCGGGGGCCAGGATGCAATGAACTTTCTATTGTTGTAAAAACATAATCCTGAAAGTAAATGAATATTTGCCAAAAAGTAGAAAGATAAGGTAGCCATTTTTTTTTTTTTATTCCTGTGGATTTACTCAATGGCCTATTTGCAGCCTTATACTTGTTCTGTCTTGTACCTCCTACTGCTGAGAGATTAAAGTGTTATTGTAGATTTCCAAATTCAGAGAAAATTCATTTCATGTGTTACTTCTCAAAATTTCTACTCTAGATGTTGCTTACTTATGTCAAAAACTGATGATAACATTGGAATTTCTGTTTTCCTCTAGGAATTTTTAATTCTGTGCTCCATAAACAGATATGAAAATATGGAACATTCCACATGAGTAATTTTTCTTAGTCTGCTATTCAAAATTGACAGTGACCTATACAATAGTGTAAGAGAGAAGAGAGGCCACTGGCAGAAGTCAACACACTAAACCAGGAAGACTGGCAAATGTTTATTAGGTAATCCATCAGCCATGAAAATGTGGTGTTTGATACATAAAGAGACCTAGCAACAGTCAGTGACCATGTGATTTGTGAGAAGGGATGATGCTTTTCAAAACATTATGGGCATCAAAATAAATGAATTAATACAGAAAATAGTGTTAAACCAGAAATAAAACGGCAAAATAGAGTTTTATTATTCCTGCCAAGAAATTGATAATGCACATACAAGTATGTATTATTACATATTTAGATTCTCTTCTCTAAAAGAATCTAAATATGCTTACTATAAGAATTAGAAATTGCTAATTTGTTACATTACAATAAAACAAACCCTAGTAAAAAAGTATGAACAATAATCAATTTTCATACATTAAAACTTCAGACAATTCCTCCATATGAGAAATTAAATACCTACTTTTTCTGTCATGATATAGTCTTATAGATGTCGCATGAAGTACATACAGCATTTAAAATAGTTTATTATTTGAAAAAACTTTGAAAATATTCTCCTTCTTTAGCTCTTCTTTTCTTTTGAAACTCATTCATAATTCCACAAGGCTCAGTTGCTATCATTTTATTTCCTAGAAGAAAAAATGTGCCTGTAATTTAAATAAACACATCGTTTTGCTTACACAGAGAAGAGCTCAGCAAAAAGGAAAATCCAGCGAAGTAGCCAAGTCTTAATGAGTATTTGTAAACATTTCTGGTTTTGCTATGGTAACTAGATGAGGTGGCAGATTAGAGATTATAAGCAGGCTTTGCTTTGCTGCAATTGAGACAGAAACATATTTTACTGAAATTTAAGAACTAAGAGAAGTCATTTTACAAAATTACTTTCTAAAGCTACATATTTCACATTTTGATTAATGTTCTTTTTGACTTTGGCATGTTTTCCTTTGTTACTGCATTTTTAAAAAAAAATAGAATTGCTCATGCAACAGTTGCCTTTTTGAAACAGTGGCATTTGCAAGCATTTTTCCATTGTCTGATAGCTTGATTCATCTAATGAATCCAACCTAGAACTTATATTACTGTATTTGGCATGTAATAACAATAATGGTTCCAGAAAGTACTTAAACTTAGATGGTATGTAAAATATTAGAAAATGAAAAAAAGAATAGCTCACATAATAACACTATGTGAAAAAGAATAGATCGAATTGCTTTCAATCTAAGTTTATATTGACCTATATGAGGGTTGACATCACTGTATATTTCACATTTGCTAGCATATAAGTAATCACATGTTGAACAAAAGTTGTCAAGTCTGAAAAATTCCTGAAAGTCATAATGCTCAAAATATTTTCAAAAAATACACATTTTGAACCATAAACCTGAACTGAAGGAAATGATTCCACATTCAGGAAAAAAAAAATAAGTGGCCCCCAAATGCCCAAGCTTACAATCCTGCCACTCTTGGAGGCTGAGACAGAGGATCAGAAGTTTCAGTGCAGCCCCAGGCAATTTAGCTACTTTGTCTCAAAATCAAACAAATAAAGTTAAATGGCTGAGACTGGAGCTCAATATGAGGATAAAGGCACTGGACTATGTCCATGGCATAATAGCACATATAGCAACAAAAAGAAGAGAAAAAAAATCATTAAAAAGATATAACAATGTCATGTGCTCTAAATCCATCATTTCTTTTACTCATAGGTACAAAAGAGAGTATTTCAATTTTTAGTATTAAAAACCACTGTAATATTGCAATGATTAGATATTTGTGAGTCAGAGATTTTGGCAGAATTTAACCAGGCAAATTTTACCCATACAACATGGGCAAGGGGCGATCTTCATTCATTCAGTGGTGGCTAAGCTGCCAGAAGCATCTAGGAAGGCCTCTCTTGCTCATGTGCTTGATTGAAAAAGACATTTGCTAAGATCGGTTCATCGAGGTCTCTCTCCTTGAGTCACCTCAGCCCTTCTTAAGCACTCTCTCCAGAAAGATAGTCAGATTTCTAACTGGAAGTTTCCGAACTTGTAGAGAGACAGGAAGCAACAAAGGACATCTTTCTAAATAGTTCATGCCGCATCATTTTCCTTATGTCCTATTACTGACGCTCACAGACCAGACAGAACTCAAGAGAAAGGATGCAGACTACTTCCCAATGGAAGAGAGTCAATGAATGTGCAGACGGTTTTAGCCTGGCACACATACAAAATCATGTAACGGGTGCTTTATTTTTCCGTCTTTGCCTTGTGTGTTACAATTTAGACCATCAGAGGTCCCTGATCTTTTCAACACCAGGTACTGGTTTACTGAAGATCTCTCTCCCAAGAACTAGGTAGCGGGGGGTGAAGCTCTACTTCCTGTGAGATTAACAGCAGCATTAGGAATTCACTAACATGAGGTGGAGCTTCACTTATCTGTTCAGAATGCCTGGTCTTTCCAAGGCCACTGGTCTATGTTTGGGAGCTGGGGCCCTCTGCTGTGTGTGTGTGTGTGTGTGTGTGTGTATATATATATATATATATATATATATATATATATATATATATATATATATAACGTTTGGAGAAGTTCATTATCTCTGAATTTTCCTTTTGCTCTCTGCTTCTTGGCTGCCATAGCATCACTGTCGTTTCTTCACACTGCCTTTACATTGTGCTGTTTCTCACTTGGAGCCTGGACTGACCCTTGGAAGCCATAAGCCAGAATGGCTTCTCCTCCTTTATGTGACCAGAATCTGGTATGCCATCTTAGCAGCAGAAAGTTGACTGAGCAGAGATTTTCGATTCACAATTAGGTTGTTACTATGACTAATCCTGACTATGTGGATTAGTTTTTAGAATTTCTTTGTTGTAGGAGTTTTGAAAGTTTGGGGATAAATGTTAGAGAAGCCCTTGATTGCCCATAAGTCAAGCTGGATGGGAGACTCGGTCAGCATTCAAAAGACCAGAATGTTGATAAGAATGTTGACAGTAAAGACCAATTTCATGAGTTTTAAGGTAGGAATGGCAATGCTACTAGAAATGGGTAAGAGACTATGTGTGCTTACTTTAGGCAGAGTATTTGCCTACATTTTGTTCATGTCTAGAAACTTTGTGGGACACTGAGACAAAGAAGTTGGAGTGAGTAACCTAGCTATGGCTATTCCAGAATGTCCAAGCTGCCTAATTTCTTCGGAATTCGAGTCCTAGACCACATGTCCCATGTACTGAGACGATATCTACAGTGTGTAGATTTCAGCTAGATTAGTCTACACTCATCCAATTGAATGTAGGTTTCAGTCTTACATTCATCCAATTCCTTTCTATTTTTTCCTCTTTGAAATGACTGTTTAACTAGTGCCATCATATTTTAGAAGTATTTAACTTTATTTATTTATTTATGTAGCTGTTTAGTTTCTGTAAAACTGCATGCCACTGTATTCCAGGCTCATCCTGAATTCACTATAAGGCCCAGGCAATCCTCTCCAGCCTCAGCCTCCCAAGTACTGGGATTACAGATGTTCACAATCATGCCGGGCTCATGTCGTGCTGGGAAATTGAATTGGTATCTTGTGTTTGATAGGCAAACACTTTCACTGCTGAGCTACATCCTCAATCCCTATTTTTAATTACTACAATGCTCAGAGCTAAGTGCTTACCTTTAGTTTTTGAGCAGACTTTCCCCCATTTATACATATCTGTGTATAAATATATATATTATTTATGTATCTTTATAGTATATAAGTTGTATACATTTATTATATATTATAGTTATGTACATTTACACACACACATACACACACACACACACACACACACACACACATATATATATATATATATATATTAGACACTGATTGCATCATCCTTGAATATTTTGTGCCCATAGACACTACGTCAACATTACAATACCTTCCTCTGCCTTATTTTGGCCCTCCCACACCTCCCCGTTCCCAGGTAACTCCCACTATCACACCCAGATGGTTCTATAGAATGCCCTGACTCGGAGTTTCTCATCTTGCAGAAACCATGCATATTTGACCTTTGACATTTTATTCACTTCACTGAGCATGGTGGGCTTAAGTTGCACCTATTTACAGACATAACATAAATCAAAATGTGCAAAATATGCCTCTAATTTGTCTGTCTTTGTGGAAGGGTAGTACTCCATTGTGTACCTACACCAGAGTTTTTGTATCAATTGTTTTGTTGATAGGCATTTCAGCATCTTCCTAGTTCTGCTATTGTTATTTTTGCAGTTATAGGTATAAGTGCTTCTCTGTTATGCACTGATTTTTACTCTTTGGAAAGATACCTAGAAGTGACATCACTGGGTTGAATGGAGTTTTTTATTTTCAGACTTTTAAGCAATCTCCATACTTCTGTCCTTAATAATTGAACCAGCTTACTCTCCCACCAGCAATGTAAAAGAGTTCCTTTTTCTTCACAACCTCACAAATATCAACTACTAATCAAGTTCTTGATATAGGCCATTCTCACTGGGGTACAAGGAGACTGTGGAGTCAAATTTTTAGCAATGCTAAAACTCGTAAGATAGTGGTACTTTAGGAGATATATGCAATGCATTTTACATACTGAACTGGAAATGAATTTTGGGTGGACTCAGGGCAGAATGTTAAAGTTTGAGTTAACGTGTCCCCTAAAGGACTCATGTGCTAGAAGGTGGGTCTGGTTAGAGGAGATTGGTCAGTGGCGGCATCACCTGAAAAGCACATTCATCACCATGGATTCCTCCTTCAATCTCTGCTTCCAGGCTGTCAAGTGTGAGCAGCTTCCTTCAACATGTCTTATCACCGTGTAGCTTCTGCCTTGGAGTTTGCCAGCACAAACAGAATCCACTGAAATCATGAGCCAAAGAAACTTCTTCCTCTTGTGGATGCTGAATATCTTCTCCCAGAAACAAGAAAGCTGAATAACAGTTCTTGTAATTTATTTTTTATTTAAAGCAAAAGATAGCATCAAATTAACCATTAGTACATGTAGATAGCGTATGATCTAATGTACTTCACATTTATTTGCATTATTTTCTTGAGATTCTGAATAATTTTGATGGAAGCCAGCATGCTTTGGATCATAATTTTCAAAATAAAAATATAATCAATTTATTTCTCCATCAATTTTTTTAATCTCTGTTAAGAATATCTGAATCAAAAACAAACAGATAAACCAGGATACAAAAAACATAGAGAACTATTTCTTGGAATGCAATGCAGGAAAGAATTATGATGAAATTCAGATGTGAAGATGTGATTTATGCAAAGATACATATGTATGTGTCTGTCCTTGTTTATATCAGAGTGGCGCATAAATAGTTGGCTCTTAAGAGAAAGGAAGAGATAAAAATAACATAAATCAAAATGTGCAGTGCATATAGAAAAATGAATGCAAGTTCTATTGTATATAGTAATGTTTAGCTTTTTCTGTTTTTTCCCCCATGTAGATTGTTGATAAAACACCAGAAATATCCCAAAGTCATAGTTAATGTTCTGATGGTTCCTCAAAGAAAAAAAAAATTACTGGAGCCAAAAGAATAATTCAAATAGTACTTCCACTCTGTGAAGCAAATTACAGGAAAATTCTTGGATGTTGAACTCTGTGTTAAGAGCCCGGAGCCTTCTACATTATTGAGGTGGAAAGAAAATGCTACTGAGAACTTGTAGAGAAAGTTTGTGAATAAATTCTTCCAAGATTGAACATAAACATTGAAAGAAAAACACAAATAAACAAGCAAACAAAAACAAATACAAAAGAGGTTTAGACCTCACCCTGAGCCACGGCAGAAAAATGGCTTTTGGATTATTTTTCATATTTGAAATTTGAATAAAGTATAAGAGTTGGCAGCTGTCTGTATCCGCACTGATGAGGAAGTAGTAGCTAGCATTATTCACTTGTAACAGTAGTTGAAACACCACACAGTAGCAGTGTAGGCTAGTTAATTGCTAAGTAAGCAGTAAGTATAAACCTCCCTCAGAGGCATTTCATTTGTTTGATGGGGGGGGGGGGGAGGAGAGGAGTAGGATAACTACTATAGCATACCACGCCTAATCTTCAAAATGTGATTATTTAGAGGTAAGCACTGAAGAGCATCTTTTATTCATATAGGACAATCTCAAAAGAAACCCCAGCTAGCGAAACATAACATTGTAGGATTTCACTGCTTCTGTCTTTATTACCGTGTATGTAGTTTCTCATTATTGGTTTTCAGAAATCAATACTATTATCTCATAGAATCTAGTTTGAATACCATTAAGTCAATTGAAAATTGCGGTTTGCTTTTCAACTATTTCATAAATATTGCCGAGCACTTATTCTGTGCTAGCTATTGTGAGAAGATATGATTGACCAGAAATGATAGGACAAGTTAATCAAGCAGTACTGGTGCTCCAATATAACGGGTTCCATGACTGATCAAACCAAGGGTTTCATTGGAAGTAAAATTAGTCATAGTGGAGGAGTAGGATAGATGGCAGGAGAATGCTTGCTGACAGAAGGCTATAGCAGGAACCCAACAAATGTCTTTTGCTTAATGCTGTAGCACAGGATGCTGGGAGCTCACAGTGAACAGGGAGAGGCAAGTGGAAAATGGACAAACAAAAGATAGAGACTGATGTAAACTTTTTGAATAATTTGTCCACGTAGATGAAGCATTATGTTGTAGGATGTGAGGGCCTAGTGAATCAACATTTATGTCAAAAGTTATTTTAAAAGTGAGAAACTTCATGTATGACCCTGGAGTAACGTGGTGTGGTAAGAGTACACAATGTAGGGAAGACGGTTTAGGTGTGTTACACACAGAGACATGGTCACAGCTGGCCTAATAATCAGGACTCACAGTGGTCATTTTTCTCCTGATATCAGAGGAGAGGTGAGAAAGAATTTTATGTATTAAAATGACATCAAATTTTCCATTTAGAAAAATTTCTTAGGCAGTAATAGAGTTGATTGGAATTTTTTAAAATATCAAATTCTAGATACATAGAGTGTTCCGAAAAGTTATATTAGTATGGATTAATCCGGTGCACAAAATGGATTAATTGGGTGAGATGAGTTCGAGCTCCTGATATCATGAGAGATGGGAAAATGCTATGAGGGACTTGTGTTGCTGAGTCTGGAAACTGGATGGGTGGCTTGTATTTGACCAAGATACACACAGAATGAACACCAATAAAAATATGGTGAAAAGGAATCTTATGAACTTTATTTTGAATAAGATTATTTGCAGGAGGCTGGACATTGACTATGCAAGATAAGGTTTAATATAGGAATTTGAAATTTGGGAGAAATATGTTCATGGAATACACACACACACACACACACACACACACACACACACACACACACACACGCTCAAGCCTCGTCAGTCAATAGGGGAAGATCTGAGTTGAAAGAACATATTCCGGAGGTGGTCTAAAATAAAAAAAAGTTACAAAAAATACAGTGTAAAAATGCCAAAATCACTGAAAGAAAAAAATGTGTTTTATACATAAAATTATAGCACCAAATCCCCTATAATTCATACACATACAGGTTCAAAAATGTGAATTTGGTTGTTTTTCTTAACAAACTGTAATATCTGTAAGACTAATCTTCATAAGCAAAGTCAACATCACACCAAAAGACTGCATTTTCCATGTCTGATCAGAAAGTTCACTATGTTTACATTTTAGTTATTAATTAAGCACAGATAGTTTATAATGAAAGATCCATTATACTTAACTGTCTTCATGAGAAAAATGTCTATTAATATTCCAATTAAAGACTGCCAGAAGCAAAATATTGCCCTTTGGATTAACTATGATAAAGAGTAATAAATCCATGTTTTAAGACTTTCCATGATTAGAAAATAAATACAGACAAGATATTTATCACAAGTGATGAACATTAATGATAACCTTTAATGACAAACATTAATTCTGGTTGACATTTTGTTTTGACAAATACTGTATGATTCATTGTCATTTCATAGACACACATAAATATATGTCAAAAAGTATTCATGTATGCTTTCATAAAAACAGAAAAAGTCTTACGAGCTACTGCACCAACTTGCTCCATGTATTTCTCAAGATTAATGAAAAACATCTTTTATTATTGCTCTCTTTCTTGTTTCTCCTGTTACTTCACTAAATCTTTGATCATGACACTGCATCAAGATAGAAAGTGGAAGCTGAAACTTTGTTTTCTATAAATAACAGTCTTAAAATGCCATATCATTTTAAAGAGGTAACACTCTTCAAGATAAAGGTCGAAGAAGAAATTCTCAGTTTCTATTTCTAAAATTTCTTTTGATACTAAAAAGATTAAACCAAGTGAGGAACAAATATGGGGTGTAGTAGAAGGAAAATAAAAACGCAGCTTGAAAATTCAAGAAGACAATGATTCTGCTTAGACATTGAAACACAATCACATTGAGAAGAGATAAATGGGGGGATGCTTCATAGAATTAAATTTGTAATTTGATCAAATATTCTAATTACATGAATCACACAGGCTTCAAAAATGAATTCATCATAACTTGTTCTGCTTCGTATTGGCAGATGTATTCAACTCATTGGTCTATTTCCTCCTCAATACAGTTAATCAATTGCAAAGTCATCCTTCCTTAACCTAATTAATGTGATAGCATAAGCAAAATAAAGCATTACTATTGGGTTTTTTAAACTGTCTTTTCATACTAAATCATTTTGTTTATGTGAATGAAGTGATATATTTTGAATAACAGAATATAAGAAGACAATCTGATTTAACAGATTATAAACATGGACGATTATTCTTATTATAAGAAATCTGATGGAATAAAACATGTTATTCTTACACCACTGTTACTGTAATCTTAGATTTAATGAGTCCTTTGCAAAGAGGAGAACAAAATGTATTTTAAATGTAAATAACACATTCTGAAACCTTAGTGTCTAACTCCAGATGTTGGGAGAAAAGAGTGGCCAGGTGGACACATCTGTGTCAGCATCTGTCTTTCTCTGCTTGTTCCTTTTTTCTGTTAAGCATTCCTGAAGTATTAAGGCCATAATGCTTGCTACCCTAAGTTGTGTTAAAGCTCCTTTTTGTTCCCCCGAATTGCATTAGTTATTATTATTATTGTTATTATTTGAGAAAAAGTCTCTCTTTGTTGTCTTGTAGTGCAGGCTGGTCCTAAGCTCACTATGTAGCCCGGGCTGTCCTTAAACTCACCATAACCCCCCTACTTCACCCTCCTGAGTACTGGAATTACAAATGTGTGCTGATATGCAGTTCTCATTTCTATGTGTTGCTGGGAAATCAAACTCAGGGCCTTGTGCCTGCTAGTCATGTGCTCTAATAGTGGAACTATGCCCCAAGGTATTATAGTTTTAGCTCATATATAAGTCATATATATATCCAGCAGTTCTTTGTACTAAGGTACAACTTTTCACAAGAAGCCAAAGTAACTAAAATTCTTACTTATTATTCCGTGTAAAATAGTCTAACTCTTGTTTATTCTGTATTGATAAGTTGAAATATTTTACATCATGAGTGATGCAAACAAGTACTGCGATATTTTCTCCATAGTAGACTGTTCTAAGAGTACACAACACAGAAATTCAGCTGAAACAATAATTTATTGAGTAGCTGGGGAGGTGAAACAATAATTTATTGGATGTCTGGTGGGGTCTGGTAACATGAAAATGCATTTTTCTTCCTGTATAATTTATCATTTTAGAGAAAGAAAAGCAAATGATCAGATGACTGGAGGGGACACACTCATGGTACATTTAAGCTAAAGTTTGCGAAGCTTGTACTCTCCCTCAAACAAGGAACTAAGGAAAGGGACATTACGGGGTTGGGGTGGGGGGTGGAAACATGCACATACAGGAATTTGAACAAAGGTGTCATAAATTCTAAAGGTAAGGCACATAATCTCAACAAACTTTATCATAGCAAATTTAGAATGGAATTACTTGTAGCTCATATGATATTTTTTTCATTCTCTTTTCCATATAAAACAAAGGGTCTCTCAAGCAAAAGAAAAAACAACAAACAAACAAAAAACAAAAATAGGAAGTCAGGATTAAGTTTTCAATCCTGTGATTCTCCCATTCTTTACAATCAATTATTTCAATTAATTCGATCTTTCTGCCTCCAAAATGTATCGAGTAGTACATATCCATATTTTCTATTTTTCCGGACTACCATCTAAACAGGCCACTGTCATTCTTGAACTCAATAAATACAATAATTTTCTCTCCAGCCTCCATGTTTCTATTTTCTCTAGTCTACAAATTATTTTTTCACTCAGCCTTAAAAGTAATTTTTAAAGCTTTTTATCAGGTAAGGACTTTCCTGTTTAAAATACTTAAATGCCTGTGTACCGATACATTAAATTATCTAAGTTATTCACTTAAACATGAAGCGTTTCATTCCCTATCATTCATGTTACTCTCTGTTCTTCTTTATCTCTCCTGTACCTGCCTGTTACTATTTGCATGAGTCCACCAAGCCTTACAAGTGTGAAATCCATCCTTCCTTACAATCCTCACATAAGTGATGATACCAGTATTTTTATAGTATGTTAAACATTGCCTCTGCAGTTCCCCTGTGCCTATACATGTAATTACCACCAAGATGATGGCAAATCAATATCTGCATTGATTAACAATGTCAGGATGTTATTCCGAATAACATCCTAATGACATGTTTTCATTATTTTTGATTTTAAAATGTCTTCTCACCAACTTGTGGAGCTGCGTAAGCTGTGCTAGAACTTGCAACCTTCCAAAAATCCTCTTGCAAACCTCCTTTTGCAAAACTACCCTCCTCCAAGGTCGTTGAGGTTATAGCACTGGGCTACTGGGCCTGGCTCACAGGTGTTATCTAATATGACTGAGAACTGAGCTTTGTGATATCACTATATTGTGCAAAGTATTAGACAGATGTAACTGAGTCCATGTTAAAAAGTTACAGAATATTTTATCATGAAAAAAGGCATTTTAAGTTAGTCTGAAAAGATTGCCTGAAGAGAATTTTTCACCTTTTTGTTTGTTTTTATTGGGAATGGATTGGCTGAACGTCTATGACTTCTGAAGCAAGGTAGGGGATGAAAATAGTACAAATGACAATATATTGGAGAGAAAAAAAAAGAAGAAATGAAAGAGCTTGGACAGTCACCAAGAAAATCTTAAACTTTGAGAAGAAAATAACTCAACGTGAGCACTACTTTAGCAGTGATTTTAGAAGGAATGCGTTGTAGTTAAACATTCATGCCAAGGATGTCTTAGAAGATTTTTCAAATTCATTCATTTCTGTGCTTTTAGGTGCAAAGAACTGCACGATGTAGAATTGCCTCAGCCTTTGTGGTGCACATCGGTGTGTGGATAATATGCTTTGTAACCAATGCAGGTTTGCAGCAGCAACCCCTTGTAAAGGTAGTGAAGACTGCGAGGTCAGAAGGTTTCATCGCACCGAATAATTTATGGAACACTGAGCCACATGTCCAGTAGTGAAAATTCCTCCTTTAAGTGAATACTTTGGAATAGATACTTATTTTTCAATTTCTACTTTTGTGAAAGAAGAAATGAATTTAATTTCTTTTGAAAGCAACCAGGAAGTTTGTGAAAAAGATAAAACAGCTTCTTGGCAAATGCTGAGGGCTCCATTTTACAGTTTCACACCTCAAAGAAACGAAGTCATAATTGGAAAACAAAAATTTCAAACATCCATGAAATCTGAGAATTACATTTAAATTTCTGCTGAGATCAGAAGTTCATTTTAAACTAGTCCCACCTAATAAGATATAGTTTTAGGATAAACTACATCTCCTGGATCCCTTTGTTCTCAAACCAGGACGTGACCAACTACTGGAATAGAAATGCTGAGTTCTGTTACCATCAGCGTTTTCTGCAGCAAAGAAGCTGTCTGTGTTTATCAGCGTCCACTTTCCTATTAGAGTACAGCACTATTTTTTTTCTTTCTGTTCCTTGCTCAGATATTTCAGTCATTTCAAGGCTCTAGAAAAATAAAATGCAACCGCATCTGTCAGCCGTACTAGGGATATTTGCTATACGTGGTTAACTCCCACTGGCAGCACAGTTAAGTATACAATAAATAGTTGATGACAAGAATTTATGTGTTGGAACATACACACAATAAGTACAGAGTTTCTTTCAATGCAGAAGTGATTAAAAATAATAAATAACACCATTTGTGGAGTAATTACTAAGTAAAGTGCTATGTAAAACTACTTTATTTCTATTATACAGATTGACCTGTATAACCACATATCAAGGGAGTGTATGACTACATGGAATGTGAGAACACAATTACTTAGTAAGATTAATTAACTTCCTGTTTGTCAGTAGGAGAGGAGAATTATCAATAACATGATGGAGACCACAGTCTTAAACTGTTCCTTCTGGGTTGTTAACTTTTAAAAGAAATATAATAAAGAAGCAAAGATAAAATATTTCAAAATAATTCATATCTCTCTTGGCTATTGATAAATAGGAAGAACCAAGGCCTTCCTCTATATCACTCTTGTTACAAATGCTTTCATTAATTTTTATGGGTTTCTGATTTTATCACCTTGCCTATTTTCAGTGAAGATTAAATTAACTTTTAATTTTTCATTCAGTCTCATTGTATGTTAAATACTTTTTGTTTATAAAAAGAATATAAAATATTTTGTAACCATTAAATGTTTTTCTTTTATAATTAAAGAAATAATTATCAATAGGTCTGCTTCATTTTTAATGAAATCAGAACTATGCATTTATTATAAATTATTTGTATATTAAGAATAAAATGTTTCTTTAATTTTCCTAATTATGCGACACTGAATATTATTTTATAATATAAACATGACATTATTAATTTTTATTACATACAGATACTTAGGCAGTTAATAATTATTGTACTGATGTTATACTATTAGCAGGTACATGCCTCAATCTCAAGGAGGAACTAGGAGCTCTCATAGCAAACCTGTAATTGAATAATGTCTTGACTATTAGCTACTATGTGACTTTTGCACAATTTCTGTCACCTTTCTAGGCCTCAGTCTCCAAAACCAAAATGGTAACAATAAAAATGACTAATATTTCTTGCTAAATCATTAATCTGTTGTCTGTATATTATACCTGACACAACATAATACTTAAACACATCTGGTTCTTAGAAAGAAGACAATGGATATTTTTGATGTCTAAGTGACTAAACAGTTATTGAGAAAGCATACCTGTTACTTACTGTGTTTCGTATTTCAAGAGTTCTGGTTTTGGTTTTGTTATATTTTTCTATGCTTGTATTTTGTTGCTAATTCTGTTTATTTGGATCCCTGGTTGAATGCAGAAAATTTTGATAAGCTAAAATGCTATTTTTCTATAATTAAACCTTTTTTTTCAGTCTTTTATGCTCACAAAGTCTTTAGCATTCAGATAAATGACATCTACAACTGAGTTTTTGAAAAATATTTAAAATGGCACGGAGCTAAATGTCAATATTGCCAATATTCATATTGTGTAGCCCAAAAGCACATGAAAAGAATGAAGGGGACTGTCTTGTATTACTCGTTATTCCCAATGTGATGGGCACAGTTGTCCCCTGGAAGGTGCCATTAACACCACTGTGCTTTGTGTGTCTGATGCATGGGTCATTTTGCCAATAGCTCTTATAACAGAAACTTCAAAATTCATTTGGCTATAGTTCTGAAATAAAATTTTTATAACCATTTTCAAATCTTAGTAAATTTAGTGTTTGAGGAAAATGAAGCAATTTACTCAATCATGGGACACACAAGTCTTTTTTAAATTTGAGATAGAATCTCTGTCTATAGTCCAGGCCAGTCTTGCGCTCATTATGTATCACAGACTGCCCTCAAAGGCACAGCTATCCTCCAGCCTCAGCCACCCAAATCCTGGTATTACAATCATGCCTTACCACACCCAGCTTATGTGGTTCTGGGGAGTGAAGCCTAGAGCCTTACCTTGCTAAGCAAGCACTCTAACCCCTGAGCTATGTTTCCAGATCCCCCCCCGCCACCCCAAACACACATACCTTCTATCTATCTATCTATCTATCTATCTATCTATCTATCTATCTATCTATCTATAATAAAAAGAACGGCAGACTAGGAAGCTGAGATGTTAACAAGAATGTTAAAATGTAATTGTGGGAAGTTTTTTTATGAACCTGACATATAAATTGCCAATATTCAATAAATTGGGCAAGGAAGGGAAGTCCAAAGAGTGTCAGAGTGAATCATGCCAGACAGACGAGGGAGAACTGTGCGGCTAGGAACATCAAGAGGTGTAGTTGCTGAGAACAGGTACAGAATTTTTCATTTTTTCTTTTCTGTTGTTATTTTTGTGTTAGATCCATCCGTATTGCAACAGTAGACCTCATGAATGTGCGTGGCTCACTTGTTTTTACAGGATAGCAGCCTGTTGCGCTGGGAGATGCCAGAAAAAAAAAAACAAAAAAAAAAAACCAAGAGAGGTTGTATGACATTACTGACATATGCTTTTCAGCTGTTTGATTTTTAGAGGGAATAAAGCTTTGAAAAATAAGTTTGAAGGATTTTCTGGTTCGAATCTCTAATGTCCCCTAAAAGCCTCATGTATTTGGATGCCATTAATGACCTATAGACCCCAGGCGCTGCTCAGAGATGGAGCCCGGGCAGGAGGGGTGGATTGTGCGTGTGCCTTGGAGGACAGGTGTGTGGAAAGACTATGGGTTGCAGGCATGTGGTGGTTTAGGGGCATGTGGTAGGTACAGTGGTTTGCTAGTTGTGTGACCTGGAGGGAGCAGATCACTGAAACTTCACCTGGAAGGACATATGTGCTATTTCCCCTTCCTCCCTCACTTGGCTTTCTGCTTGCCATGCTGTGAGCAGCCAGCTGTCCCTGCCAGACCCTCCAAGCCAGCTGCTTCCACCCTTGCCAGCTGCCATGAATGGACTGTAAAAGATCTTCTGAACCAGGGAGCTAAAATAAATCTCGTCTCCCTTAATTTATGGATGCTGAGTATCATGTCCCATCAATGACAAGGAAAAAAAAAAAAAGAAAACTAAGAAAAGGGAGGATTACTAAGTCTCCAAATCTCCCTGCCTACAAAGTAAAGAACAATTTTTAAAAGGAATATTAATGTCATTGTAAAATTCTAATCCTTCATTTGAGTAAATCTGATAACTTGCTGAAGACAGTAATTAATTCTTGTATGGATTAAGCCTTAATAAGTGTAAAAGTTATGAAGTGGAATTTGGTTAGAAGAAACAGAGAGTCCTTATCAACCTCGTATACTCAAGGGGTATTTTCACACTTCTCTTGAAAACAGCAGAACTGGTTTAAATTTAATAAAATTATATCAAACTAATCTCATGACATGCAAGCAAATACCCACTCACATACAGAGTCGAAATAATTAGAATTCTGCAGAAACAAAAAAAAAATGATTTTATAGGCAGAATGCTCTTTCATAGAAAAGAGTTGTGCCTGAATGTATTTGTTATTGATGAATGTATAAGGGATCTGAGGACAGAATTCTAAAATATTATATTCATTAAGTGAGACTGTACCATAATTTCCTAATCCCTGGATTTCCATAAACTTGAAATGATGATACTCTGTCAAAACAAAAGAGAAATTACACAAGCAAATGTTTTGCTGTGTGATTAACAAGTTGAAAATGATCAAATTGCTAAGATGAAATACACAAAACAGCCCATGGGGAGCTGCAAAATTATGTCTTTTACCTTGATTGTGGTTAAGTGACTAGACTATGAAATGCATAATAGTACACCGACTCACAAAGTTCTTTAGACACACATTAATTTCCAAACATCTGTAAATTTGTTGTCAAAGAATAGCTTTTTTTTCTCACTGTATATTTTCTCAAAGTGGAAAAGGAAAGAGTTTCTCTAAGTAGTTTTAAGTATGAGTTCGTTATTGGACTACCACTGTTAACATAAACGATCATCCATCTGACAGACAATTTAAAATGAATACTTGCAATATTCCAACAAAAAGTGAGTTTATTACTAGAGCTATCAATATTAATTGACTTTACTAAACTGAACTAATACACTATTTTTAAATGAATGCATTTTCAATATTTTTAAATGATGCATAAATAAAAAACTACATTTTTGTCTGCATTCAGATTATGCACATATACTATTTTCAGTCATTTTTAAAAACACAAGTCATACATCAGAAAGACTTGAAGAAAATTGTTATGTATTGATACAAATCATTGCTTTAAAATGCAGCAACAAACTGTAAAATTTAATACATCAGTAATTTTTGTCAATATGTCTCATGTATTTGAAATATTTTCTATACCTGGAAAAGAATACTCATGGCTTCAAGTCCATCCAGTAATTTCTTTTTTCCCCATTTTATTGATATGTATAAGTGCAAAATTTAAGGTTTACAATGAAGTTGAGCATTTCGTGCACCTACGTATCTTCAAGGACATCCTATAAAAAAGAAAAGGAAAACATTTTCCCAAGTACCAC